>JANXHW010000003.1:37312500-37527500 GCA_026170595.1 Plestiodon gilberti rubricaudatus
AGAGAGGTAGGCCTTTCTCTCCTGCTTGTGGGCATCCCAGAGACAGCTGGTGGGCCCCTGTGGGAAACAGGATGCTGGACTAGATGGGCCTTGATGGACCCAATAGGCTTTGTCTTATGATTTAAAAACATACCTCTTCACACTTCCCTCCCTAAGGAACTACATGACACCCATCCCCTGCAAGGAGTATCTCACCTTTCAGAGACCACAATTCTCACAATACATGGGTATCATACTTCCAGGCCAGTAACCACGTTGGTTTTTTGTTTGTTTGTTTTTGCTGCAACCAACTAATGTCTCGTAGCACCTTAAAGACTAGCCAATTTATTTCAGCATAAGCTTTAGTTTAGTGGACTCCGAAAGCTTATGCTGACAACTGTTTTTAAGGTGCTACAAGACTATTTGTTGCTTATGGATGTCATAGAATTCCTCATGGATATGGACACTTCTATTGCTCTTGCTTTTCTTTTATAAATCAATCAGTGTTGTCTTTCCATGTTGCATGATAAATTGCTTTTCAAACCGAAGGAAAATGGCAAAGGGAGGAAAGAACCCAGACATTCCATGGCTCTGGCACATGAGCTGGAGTAGCACATGGCCTTGAAGGAGCCTAGCTCTTTGGATCCAGCCCATGTTTCCTAGGCCTCTTTCCATACTAGCTCTTAGGTTCTGCACAAAGGAAACCTTTTCAGTGACTGGAAGACAGAGCCATTACTGCCTGCAGAGAGCACATCTGATTTTTTCTGTTCCACTATTTTCTCTGATCAAACAAATTCTGCAGGTTTCTGAAACCCTAGAAAACCTGCAAAGCCTATTTAGCCATAGGTGAACAGAAAATAATGAATATAGATAGGTGAATCATGACTAGGGACAGGTTTATCATGCTACCTTTAAGAATTTGAAAAGTCAGTATCTATACACAGCCTCATGCTGCAATCCTAATTACAATTACCTGGGAGTAAGCCCCATTGACTATAACAGGACTTAGTTCTGAGTAGACATACATAGGATTGGGCTCTCAGTGGCTTACCCACTCATCACAACTCAGTATGTTGGACTGATTGAAAACCTCTTGTGAAGCACATAAACTATTTCTTGCTCTTGGCTGCAATCCCACTCCACTTACCTGGGTGTGCAAGGCATTGAACACAATGGAGCTTACATCCACATGAGGTTGGGGTACACATTGTAAGGGGAGAATTCTTCTGCTCATGTTCAGGAGCACTTGTCATTATTACTTTTTCCAATGCAGGAATGAAACAGCTCACTAAAAATCGATTCTGAATCCGTGATCCAATTGTGTGTTCTAAATAATGCATAAGCAAGTGTGCATTCTCAGGATCTCTGAGCAGTGAAGGCATAGCTAATTTGACTCAAGTGATCCTGAATCCTCTTCCTGAGTTAAGTGATCCTCTTTTTTAGAATATAAGGCTATGAAGGATCAGATCAAATTCCACCATCTTGACCAGTATTCTTTGCAAGAGTCCCAACAACCAAAGGACACTAGGTAATCTACCAGAAATTGCCCATGGTCTACCAGAGAACTCCATCCCACCTTCTGCATACCTAGAGCATGTACAGAGTATTGTCTTTCCCGTACCACTGAGTAACCACAGAAATCTCTTCACCCAGATATCAGTAAGCAGAGCTTCTGTTCCAGTTCGATTGGGTCCAATTCTAGGCCCAGATCAACCCCTGACAGCAGCCAATTTCTAACTTCCTACTCTCACATGAACCTGCCCAATGCTTCAGAGACCCATCTTCAGGTCTTCCCAGCCTTGGAAAAGATGCGAGTGGTGACCACGGAAAGGGCCTTCTGAGTGGTGGCACCGAACTTGTGGAACTCTCTTCCTAAAGAGGCTTCCCTGGCACCAAATCTTATGTCTTTTCAGCATTATTTCATCATCAGTGTACGTTCTGCTTGACACCGAGTGAAAAAGGCAGGTCGCTGCCCAACAGGCTGGCATATAACCTAGATATTGACACAAGGGAGTGGGGAAAAAGACGTGGGTATACACAATTATTCCAGTTATACAAACTTATGCTTAGTTACAGTACAGGGAATAGGGCCTAAGAGGTGGTGTCAAAGAATTAATGGAAAAGGTGGGTTTTAAGAAGAGATCTGAAGCACCTGGCCTGCAGATGATCCAGGAGACAGTTCCAAGCATAAAGGGCAGCAACAGAGAAAAGGTGGAGTTGACTGAGGGAACAGGAGAGACCTTCAGATCAGATGGTTGAGAATGGTGGAGCTGAAGAACGAAGGTCACATCATCATAGGCAGGAAGGTATATGAAAGTGGAGATCTGACTTTCATTCGTTTCAATGGAACGCTGCTCTCTTCTTGTTACCCCACTGCTTTTATTCATTTACATTTGTTTTTACTAGTCTTTTAACAAAATTACATATGTTACATACTGTATAGTAGTATTTGTGCTGCTGTATACTGCAAGACACTCCGAAGTTTTTGACGGAGTTGTTGGATATTTTTATTAGCCCACTCCTCTACCTGTTTACAGGGAAACAAGTCCCACTGTGTTCACAACAGGGCTTACTTACTCCCAGGTAAATGCGCACAATGAACTGCCGCATCAATAAGTACGTGTCCCCAGGGCTGCATCTTTCTAGAACTTAGAACGCACACATTTCGACCGGATAGCCCCCCTCCTTAATCCCAGCTACCGGCGGCGACTGATGACGAGGTAAGGACGCACACACACTGCCTCTACCTCAGAGGCGTTCCTGTCTGTCGGCCTTCGGATCGTACATTCCAGGGCGGCGGGGGCCGGGGTGGGTGCGCTCATCCCGCCGAGCCGCAAGGGGCAGCAGCGAGGCAGTGTCGGAGTAGGGCGCGGACTTCCTCCTCTTTCTCCGCCGCCGCTCGTCGGTCCATGGTATCCGCCGCCGGGCTGGGAAGGGAAGGGAAGAGAAGAGAAGAGAGGCGAGGCGAACGGAAGAGAAGAGAAGGGGCCGCTGCGCAGCCAGGACCGCGGGGCGGGGGAGGGGCCAGCCAGGCCGACACTGAGCCGAGCTCAGCCCGGGTAGAGGAGCGCCGGACCAGGCCGACACCAAGAACAGCCGCCGCTGAACCAGGACGACGACGACGAGGCAGTAGGCGCCGCTCGCCCGGCCCCGCCGTCTCCTCGCAGCGGAGCGAAGGTACCCACCTTGGGCTGCCCGGGCCTTACGGGCCGCAACCCAGCAGGCCTGGTGCGGGGGTTGGCGCCTGCGGAGGCCCCTCGGAAGGATCTTTCTTCAGACTCCTGCTGCCTTTCCGAAGCTTGGCGGGGCGATTTGCCCCGACGCTGGCTTTGAACGGCCGGGCCGTGCAGGCAGCTGCGGGGAAGGGGGCGAGCGTGGCTGGGAAAGGGACGGGAGCTCGCTCGACCCCCTCTGGGTGTGTCTTCAGGATGTCTCAAGACGAATTAGTAGCCCCTTCGATGGGCTCAACTAGTGTGGGTGGGTGAGGAAGGTGGGCTGTCCCCTACCACTCCCTCCCCTTTTGCCTTCGAAACTCATGGGGTCAAATGCGGGGTCTTAAAAGACCATGGGACTAGGAGCGGGTAGTCTCATTCAGTTCTGGATTCATTAATGCGGAGTCTAAGTGGGGACACTTTCGTGGGAGCAGATCTGCGTATTTGCTTCGACTCGAAGCCTTCGAGCGCTCTTGGCTGGTGGCGAGCACTGACCTCCCTTCATAAGTGGGCTCCACGAAACTTTCTTCTTATTAAAGGGCTTAGTGGTCACAAACCTGTCTGTCAGTATTTAGGGAGGGATCGCCTTGAATCCGGAAACGCTTCGAGTGTGTGTGTGTGTGTGTGTGTGTGTGTGTGTGTGTTAACTGTGGCTTAAAGCTGTGAATGTCGACAGTGTCACTTGTCGACTTTAAGTAAGCCAGTTTCTTGGTGCTGCAGTTTTGCAAGTGAAAAGCAAATAAAACCATCCATTTCTGCATCACATACAGAGAGGCCCAGTTTGGGTTTTTAAGGTAACTGCACAAATCAATCTAGCATTTCTTGTTGCTAGGCTGTTTTAATACATTGCAGATGAATAGGTTTATGCTTGTTTTTCTAAAGGCCTGAGTTGTAACTAGTGAGGTTGGGATGAATGTTACATGTTCCTGGTGAATTACATGAATTAGGATGAATGATTCACAAGGTCCCTTGTATTGAATGCTTGTTCCTCTCCAGTTAACTGATCTGATCTAGGGGATCCAGCTATAACATTAAAATTGACACAATCTGTTCTCTTAAAAGTGTGCTCTTATAGACATGTACATGTTGGATTTTTAAATTTTGTTTTTGACATTGCACAAAGTTGGTCGAGTGCGTTGGATTGTTCAATTTATTGACTTTCAGCAGTTTCTGAAAATGATAGATAATAATAAACTAATATTTCAATAGTATTGAGTATGAAATGCCACATAGGATTTACTTCTAGAATGCAGCGATTTAACGCAAAGTTGGCGCACAAAATAATAGGAAGAGAAGTGAATTATATGACTTGCAAATTCTCTAGTGATGTGTTTTAGGTGAGTACTGTTGCAATCTAGTCTGCAGCTAACAGCCCAATCCTATCCAACTTTCCAGCACCAATGCAGCCATGCCAACAGGGCACACAACTGCATCCTGCTGTCACAGAGGCCTCCTCAAGGTAAGGGAATGTTGGTTCTCTTACCTTGGGGCTGTATTGCAGCTTCATCGGTGCTGGAAAGTTGGTTAGGATTGGGCTGTAAATTGGGTTAAAGTACTTCGATTAAGCTGACTTGTTTTATAGACTTGGGTTATATTAGAATATTAGGTTATAATCAACTCTTCTGTACAGTAAAACAACATCTAATGAATTTTGTATAACTTCTAAGTTAGAATCCTTATGGCAAGGGGGTATACCACCTGGAATGTAGCCGGTATATATAGTTTAAAAAAAAACAAAAACCAAGGGGGGGGTTAAGACAGCTTGCCCATGTACACCACCTTGAATTAAAGTTGGAGGAGAAATCCAATGACCAGGAAAGGCGGTATATAAATACTGTATATTATTATTATTTTATCTCTTCTTTCCTCCCCTTTAATCCTGAAGTGTATGAATACCCTTAAGAACATCAGTGTGTTTTGAAGTTCTAGACATGTGAAGACATCTGGCATTTAGGCTCAGGAAGTGAGGCTACTTCTCTTTGATATTTATTGAGATTCTTGGTGAGATGCTCCTAGGGAAATAGTGGTATGGTGTAGTAATAGAAGAGACTGATAACAAAGATTTCCAGTGCTGGAAGAAGGTCGGTGCAGAGTGACATTGAAGAGTTGCAAGTAACTTTTCCTGTTAGGCATATGACATAATTACCTATATGGGTGTAGGTGAAGGCATTCTCTGCCTTGTTTAAAATGTTAAGAGCCTACAATTCAAACATACATATAAGACTGCTTGGAGAATTATGGGATTAATGTCCTGGTGTATGCTTTCTTAGTACAGGTATAGTCGAAAACATTGTGTTTGACTCTCCTAAAATTAAGCAATTTCTTTAAACAATGGTACTCAATGCTACCTCTATGAAATTGTGTCACTAATTTTCAGTTAAAATAACTTCTTAGGTTTTGTTAGTTTACTAGAGAAAAGTCGGAGTTGGTCTTATGGCACAAAATGACTAACGCACTTATTATTTAGTTAACTTAATATTTACATATTGGATTGTAAAATTTTCAGTATTTTATTTATTACATTTATATCCTACCTTTCCTCCAACATAGAAGTGGCATACATAGAGTTCACATGCGATCACCTCTTTAGTCGCTGATGTGCTTAGCTTCAGCAAGAGCACTGTATCAGGTGCCCTCAGGCCATGTGTAGTTTGGCGCAAAGCAAATTGGATTGTCCTGAAATATTATCATCAGTGATAAGGATATTTTAAAAATTAAACTTTGCATATCAGGTTAGAAGTCATGCAGTGCCTTAAAGTATTTACAAAATTATATCATTGGTTAATGTTAGGATTTTTTTGTGTTGGTTCTTCTTTGTTCCTTTAACATTGGTCAGGATTCAGAAAGACCTATGTGTGCATGGTTTTGTTGTCTCATGGAGTGCTACTCCATAGAGTCCCATGAGCTCTTTTAGTGGGGGTGGCAGGAGCTTTTGGAGGGAGGTATAAATGTCTGCAGAAAGGGGGTGGCCGAAAAGTCCTTGTGGAATTTTGGATCCTGGCTGTTTTCTTTTTACTGTTTCTGTAATTATTCATTGTACAGTATGTTAAAAGGCATGTGTTTGAAAACAGGCATTGGTTAAAGTCTATCCTGTAGACTTTGTAGAATAGGAGTATAAACTACGGTATGTGCCCCTTGGCAATTCCAGCATTATATGAAATATGGTTTCTTGAGAGAATTTTTATTACTATCACTTGCAGACACAGGGCTTTTTTTTTAACCAACCTTAAATTACTATTTTAAGGAAAGCTTGTTATGAATAGCTCCCCCCTCCTTTAATAATTTAGCCCCAACAGACACTGGTCTCCTTTAAGGAGCCTTTGGCAGTAGAATCTTTTACTTGATGGCATAGAGCTGGCTGATGCAAGGCATGCTGTATACCATTGTTGCTCTCTGGTTTATATCTGTAAGACGCAGATGTGCATGCAAAGTTTAAAATTGCTTCTGAATTCCTTGGGGCATGTTCTTGAACAGAACTGTTTTGAAAAGTTCCTTTCTAATTAGAGATATCAACTTGCTGTGTTTTAACTTTATATAAAATGGAAAGGACTGTAGATAAATTGATATATTGTACATACAGCATATCTAGTTTTTATTAATGGAAGGAAATTTCCCGTAAGTAGGAAATAGGCTGGCATCTCTACACAATAAAAAAAAGTGAAATGAAGACTCAGTGGACAAATATTTGTTTTTTTTAAAGTGGGCTCAATTTTAGGAACCATGATTGAATCTCAACTTGCAGAACTGGACCTTGCTACTTCCTCCTTGCCCCCTGAAGAACTGCTGCTGGGGTTGGGAGAGCGTGGTATGGTATGTGGCACAGCATGGTATGTGGCACAGAGGGCTAAAGGTAGAGGGAGGAACTGTGGAAATTGGTGAGTGTTCACTCTGCCCCCCTTGTGCAAATGGAAATGTTTTCCACTTCTACATGCAGCCATTAATATCCAACCACAGTATTTGTATTTTAATACTGAACTTGTTTATTTTAGGAGCAAACCATATGGATTGTCTCTTGCATCGGGTTGGTTGTGGACTTCTGAACCACAGTTATTGGGAGAAGATGTTCTCCCCCCTTCCTCTCCTTCCCCAGAGCAGTATATTTATTTATGTATTCGATTTATATTCTGCCTTTCTCCCCAAAGGGCACCCAAGGCAGATTACAAAAAACATTAAAAATACATAAACTATAAAACACTAACATTTTTAACATTGAATATAAAATACATGTATTATGTTTACTAAAATTTAATGTTGACTAGCATTTGAAATCAGAGATTGAAGATGGTTAGAAAATTCTAGTTAGAAGAGAACTTGGTTAGCATTAGCCACGGTATTGATGTAATGCTTAGCCATGAAGAGTAGAGGAATCTGTTCAGGGAGGGTAGTGGCTGGCAATGAGCCAAAATGTGCGAGGCATGAAATATTATATGTATACACTATAGTTTGCTAACTAGGAGTTGCTAACCGTCCTTACTAGGAGGGTTAGCAACTCCTAGTTAGGAAACTATATTCTGCTGCTAGCAAACTATATACGGTACTACTGTATATAGTAGTACTATTTTATATATATAAAAAAACACACAAACGATATACTACTATATTCTACTGCAAATATATACAAAATATAGTTTAGACAGCCTATTTAATTTGTAAATCAATGTGTGTTTTTATTATACCTGAAGTATAAATGGAAAATTGGATCAACATCATCACTTTAGATTGAGGTTTACTACTTGGTGATTTAAATCTTGATTTATAATGCTGGTCTAAATCAATCCCCTCATGTTGTACAAATGAAATGTTTAGAATTCAGCCAAAAGAGGAGCAGTTACCCAGTTCATACAGAAATAACTACAGTATTGCAGTTCTTCAAACACATGTGATCTATTTTGGGGGCACCAATATGTAGCTTTCTCTCATGGTTTTACCCACCCTGCTTCAGCTTTAAAAATGGAGACAGCTGAATGTGCTTTGTAACTAACATAGTATGTGGTTTCAGCTATAAATATGTAATATTACAAGTTCTTGAATTGCAAACTTGAACAAGCTTTAAAAAAGGAGTATTTCTGAGTTTTTTCCATGTTAAGTTATTACTGAAGAGGTATAAAGAGTCTGAAAGCACTAAAACCTGTAATAGACAAATAGTATATTCCTCCTTTCCATACTACAACATATTACTATTTAACTTCCTGTTACCCCAAAAGTCTCTTTTCATTGGTAATGTTGAAAACAAATATAGATGAATTTTATCCGTTGAATTTGCATGGTAAGTATCAACTATGTTTTGGAGCAAAACATGTTTGTAATGATCTTTACTTGATTTGCATCCTTAAATTGGAAAGAAGCATAAATTTAAAGAAAATGTATATCCGTTATTCATCAGAATGTGCAGAATAGCACCCCATTTTTTATATAGTATACCCTCTGCATCCGCAGGTTCCAAATCCACAGATTTCACCATCTATGGATCAAGTGAGAAGTGCCTCTGGAGGCCGCTTCTGGGTTGTGTCGGGCCCACAGCGCACTCCATTTGCTCGGCAGGCCCCAGGATGTCTTGGGAAAGCGACTTCCGGTTTCGTGTCCTCAACTTCTGGTTGCCTCCCCAAGGTGTCCTGGGGCCCACGTAAGCCAATGGGGTGCATTGTGGGCCCAGCATGACCCGGAAGCTGCCTCCAGAGCACCTCTCACTAGATCCAGTAAGACATTGTGGCGCAACTTCAGCATCCGTGGATTTGGGTATCTGTGGGGATCCCAGAACCAATCCCCCCCACTGTAATAACTTTTCTTAGGAAGGATAATTGACTAAAAACATTTCCTCTTAGTAAATGCAAATGTTTGCTGTTAGTTACCAGTAATTGAAATGTAAGCTTGTTGTTGTAAGAATTATTTTCAATAGCGTAAAGCAAATTATCAGAAGTTAGATTATAATAATAGGCTTGCAGTACAAAAGGTCCCCTACTTAACAGCAGGTTATGTTTCAGGGGTCTTTTTGTAAGTTCTGTTAAGTCCAACATCACTATTATCAGTAGGGAATGTGTTGTGAAATATGGAAAAATGTATTTACAGTACAGTATTCTATATTGTGTGGTGTTGTGTTGAAAAGTGGGTTAACAAGACTTGTTAGGGCTGGCTGGAATAAGATGGGCAATGTTTGGGGATGCTGGGAATGGGCGCTCGTGCCATCTATGGGCATGTCAGGCATGTTTGCACCTTAAAAGTTCTTAAGTAGGGGAGCATCTGTACATGTTACAGGAAGATAAGTGCGTTTTTCTACAAGCTCACATGGCTTCACGTCTTCATAAATTCTTCCTATCAGTAGTAGCCAACCTTTTCTGACAAGTGTGCCATAAGTCAAGTTCCAAGTATGAGAGTTGCTCTAGTGCATTACAGCACATGTAAAGCAGTCCCAAATAGTGCTAGATTAATTCCCTTCACCTTTGATTTGGAAATGGATCACCCGTATCTTTGCAGGCCACAGAGGGAAAACATTGTGTTTTCCCTCTGTGGAGTCCTGAATTGACTCATAATGCTGGCTTTACTTTAAAACATACTTAACTTAAAATATTTATGTAGAATCCTTTTCTTTTATTTTACATTTGGAGTGGTCAAAATATGAGAGGAAAATAACACTGGGTTTGCATTGCTTCCAAGCATTACCAGTTAGGCAGACTTGTTCTGAACTAGGCAATTAAGAGGCCTGGTGACCTTTCTGGTCACAAGTGATTTTGTTTCTCTCTAGTTTACTGAGCTGTAGAACAGGCAGCAGCACACTGCTGGATGGAAAACACCAAAAAGCTGCTCTGACTGTGCTGTAGCCAGCTCCTTGCTCCCCCTCCTGTTCTTGTCGGTGCCATGAACTTGTCCTGCCTGTGTCACTTGTGGTACTTGTTCCACAGGTTGATCATCCGTTCTTTATATGATGTACGTTCAGATGAAATTGCCGCTGTTAAATCAGCTTATCATATTAGTGACAATTAACAGAACAAGCTGCTTCTGCAATTCAGTTCTAGGTTTAGCTGCTGTATTAAGGAATCCTACAGGAGGGTTTTTAAGTCAAAAAGATTCTGACATCTGTTTATATTGAAAATTACATTTTGCTTTTCTAAAACATTTACTCAGGCAACTAACAGAGTACAAAACTGTTTTATTTTAACATAATAAAAATGCACACATTGTATGCGTTTAATTTCCCCCCTCTGCCGTTTTACACTCTTACCTACAATCTCTGCTAATTAGTGACAAATGCCTGCAATTGTTTTACTTCAAAACCCAAGGAGAGATTGAGACAAGCAAAGTTCCTTGATAAAGGATTTGCACCCAACAGTCCATTTTATGGGCAGTCACTCAATGCATTTCCAGAATAGATGGGACATAAAAGATCTAGTAGTAGAAGATCCCAGTAATAGTTGGAGCTGCAGCTACCATGGAACTTTCCATTTAGGGCTTTAGAGTTAACCCGCAGCTTGAGTGATTTTGTTTCTCTCTAGTTTACTGAGCTGTAGAACAGGCAGCAGCACACTGCTGGATGGAAAACACCAAAAAGCTGCTCTGACTGTGCTGTAGCCAGCTCCTTGCTCCCCCTCCTGTTCTTGTCGGTGCCATGAACTTGTCCTGCCTGTGTCACTTGTGGTACTTGTTCCACAGGTTAATCATCCGTTCTTTATATGATGTACGTTCAGATGAAATTGCTGCTGTTAAATCAGCTTATCATATTAGTGACAATTAACAGAACAAGCTGCTTTCACATCTCTAATATAGGTATTTTTAGAAACTGGTTGCAGATGTGGGCTGATTACCAAACAACCTCTAGCTTGTCAGTAGTAAGGAAAAATCTTTCCTCAGGATGGGAAAGGGGGGGGGGGCGCAATTGAAATCTTTATAGTATTGAGCCAGGCTAAACTTTACAGATATGCTTTATAGCATAGCACTTTCTAAACAACTTTGCCCCCACCCCTCACTTGCCTACAATGGTCATTATGTCAAGGGTTTAAGATTAGCATTCATTTGTGCTTTTGTATTCATTGTCAGTGAAATAGATCTGTATTGTCAATGCAGTGACGTAGGTCATGTGACCCAACCAGAATTGCTCATGTATTTGGAACAGATCCTGAGGTTGGCCACATGGGGTTTGCTTTGTATGTGAATTGGCCCTGATTAGGTAATGGGGTGACTTATGCCGTATGATTCTGTTAGCTGTTCTTGTTCAATTAAGCAGTGTGAAGAGGTCAGCTTCCCTGTAGGTGTGAGGGCCTAGAACCTTAGGGTGTAGCATTACAGTTTTTTGGGATACTGACTACTGTAGTACGGCTATGCGGAACATTTGGGGGGGGTGGCTGCCCTCCTTCTGCCTTCTCCTTATATTGGTTCCCCCTCCTCTTGGGCCCTTTCAGGGTGCCTGTCCAGCACAGATTTAGTAGCAGAGCCAAGGAGTTGCGGTGTAGATCTGCCCATGCTGTCATCAAAGCGCTGCCATAGTTTATATGGCAGCTCACATGATGATAGCTCCTGTGGCTGCAGTTGTAGTGTCGAGGAAGGCACAATTGTTGCCTAGAGGCAATTGCTGTTTGCTGCAGGCAGCTAGGGGAGTGCTGTGCTACAAGGCTATATAACTACACAACTGAGTTGTGCTAATATTTTTTTCCATCTATAGTTGATCAGAAGGCTTTTCCCTCTCTTAGGTAGGCTGTATCTTGCTACACTGATTCATGCTTCTGTAGCTTCCAGGTGTGATTGCTATGGGATCTACATGGGGCTGTCCTTGAGGACAACTCGGATGCTTTAGCTGGTGCAGTATGCTGCTGCAGGCCTCCGAATGGGTGTTAGGAGGCAAGTGCATGTTCAGCCTGGTTTTTGCGTCAGCAGCATTGGTTGCCAGTTTGCTTTCAGCCCAAATCTGGAATGCTGGTTTTAACCTTTAAAACTGTATAGTGTTTTCTCCAAGACCATTTCTCCCCATATGAGTCCACTCTCGATTTGAGGGTTGGCCGGTAGGCTTTGCTGTCGATTCATTCCTTGCAACAGGTTCGGACGGCAGTGGCCAGAGGTTGGGCTTTTTCAGTAATCACTCCTGGACTCTTGAGCCCTCCCCTAGAAACGTTTAGGAAGGCATGAACACCATTGTCCGTTGTAAAATGCAACCAATAAAAGGTTTTAAAATGTTCCTGTTTTGCTATGCCATTTTATCTTGTGTTTTGTTTTTGTTTTTAGTGTACACTGCTTTGAACTTTGGAAAAGTGGTATAAAATGGTATTAGAATTTGGGGGCAGTGTGCACGTTTTTGCTTTGAAACTAACACTATTTGCAGTTTAAATACTTGGCTCCAGGATGTCTAGGAAGCTTAGAAATTCTTCCTTCGTGTCCAAAACTAGAAAGCTGCACTGTGTAATACAGTTACAGGGTGCTTTGAAGCAACCTGCCTAATTTTGGCTCATACATTTTTAAAAATAACAAGCATTGGAAACAATGTGGAATTTGTGACATCCTCTCTGGCACCAAAGACTCGAAGAGATCCTTGTGCTCCCTAAACCCAGACTGTGAGGATGCCACTTGCGCTTACCTGGGCAACAAGACTCTGGCTTAGTTAGCTGCTACACACAACTTCCTTTGGGTCATCATGACCCCTGACAGATACAACTTGGTTAGTTGTTTGTGGCACATACAGAGTCTGAAAGGGGTGGTAGAGAAAGGCAAGTTTGTCTTGAGTTCCGTTTTCTTTGGTTCTTACGCAATAACCACTTAAAAGAATACAGATTATTGTGAAACTGCATTATCTGTTTCCTTTCTACAATCTTTCTAGTATCAAGCATGTCTGTGGGAAACATGGCCTCTTCTCTGTAGTAGACAGGGCTGGAAGAATGTTAAACTCTTGTTCAGAATTGGAAAAATATTTCACATTTTTAGAGATCCATGTTAGACTTTTCTAGCTCAGAGAAAAGGGTGTGTCTTTTAAAAGCTATAGCATTTTCACACATGAGGTTTAATCTCTCTCTCTTCAATTGCTTTCTATATGACTGTAAAACATATACTGACCAGTGTGCTGATTCACATTCTAGATGTCTCTCTTCCATATGAACCATGATTACATATTAAAGTAACCTTAGTAGCTCAAGGAGTTTAACCTTGTTTAAAATCTTAGTTTGTGTTGGTGAGACTAGTATGTAAAGATTCCTTACATTGTGGGATGCTAAAATTCATTATTGCTTTGGAGATGTGGCTATAACAATGTAATCCTATGTATCTACTCCCATGGAGTTTAATGGAATTTACACGACTGGACTTAATTGTTAGGGGTCACCTTTACTTTTACTTAAGTGTGAATTAAGAAACTTAATTTAGAGAGGGAATCTCTCTGAAAGTGAAAGTGGTTTTTTGTGTAGCAGGGAAACGATCATTTGTGTCCCATTGCTTATAATTAATACAGTATTAAAGGCAACAATTTTGATGTAGTAATATTTCAGAGAGTTTGGTTAATAGGGATTGGTTTCCAAAGTTCTCCCAAAATTAGGTCAAGGCTGACAGTCAAAAATGTGTCTTCTGAATATTTTATTTCCCTTACAACGGCTCAAAGAAAGGATCAGACACCATAGAACAGGCGTGGGGAACCTCCGGCCCGCGGGACGATCTGGCCCGGCCCGCGCGGGACCGGACCGGAGGCTCCGCCGCCGCCGCTTTCGCGCGCCTCCTTCGTTTCAAAGCGGCCTTTGCACAGCACCGCTGAAGCTGAGTGCCCTGAGGGCAATCTTAGCTTCAGCAGCGCTGTGCACATGTCCAGGAGGAGGAGGAAAGTGGCCTTCCTGGACATGCGCACAGCGCCGCTGAAGCTAAGATTGCCCTCAGGGCAATCTCAGCTTCAGCGGCGCTGTGCAAAGGCCGCTTTGAAACGAAGGAGGCGCGTGAAAGCGGCAGCCCCGGCCCGGAGCCGAGGTAAGGAGAGTGGGTGGGTTGGAGGGAGGGGGAGAGCACGCGAGCACGAGTGGTCGGTGGGAGGGAGAGCGGTGGGAGGGAGAGCGAGAGAGAGAGCGAGAGAGAGAGAGAGAGAGAGAGAGCGGTGGGTGGGAGGGAGGGGGAGGGAGAGAGAGAGCGGTGGGTGGGAGGGGGAGGGAGGGAGGGAGGGAGGGAGAGCGAGCGGTGGGTGGGTGGGTGGGTGGTAAACTCGCGGGGGGGGGTCAAATTTGCGGGGGGGGGGGAATCGGCCGGCCGGCCGGCCCACAACAAATGTTCCCTATGGGAAAATGGCCCCCCACTGCAAATAGGTTCCCCACCCCTGCCATAGAAGCAGCCACAGTATCCCCTGTCTGATCTTCTAGTAGAGATTCTATTCAGAGCCCCTCTATCTGATCCTGCTGAAGGAGGAACTAATGGAGATCCATGCCATGCAGAAGGTTAAAGGCCACCACATGTCGTCTGTGCCTAGATCAGCATTCCTCAAACTGTGGGTCAGGACCCGGTTTCTGGTGGGTCCCGCAGAGCCTCCAATGAAAACAGGGGTGATGGAAAGATCATAACTTAATTGCCTCAGGCACTGAGGTTATTCAAAAATCAGATAGCTGCTAATTGCCCTGCAAACAGCTGAGCTCCTGTAGTTTGAAAGCTTAAGTCTCATAAAGCTAGGTGGGTCCTGATAAAGTGTCTTACTAAAAAGTTGGTCCTGGTGCTTAAAATGTTTGGGAACTACTGCAAAACACATTTACTGCAACCTTGCAACTAGTTTATAAAAGTTACATGCTCATGCATTGACTATTGATCATAGTAGTCATCTGAACTTCAATTGACTGTGCCAAGTTCAGATTGTTCCCAGACTGTAAATCTGATTATCCGGGGTATTGAAATTCTGTTCCTTTCAGACTTGCCTATCTCCCTGAGAATACGATCTCCACCAAGATATTTTCCACTTGATCTTGACATGATTTTGTTCATCTTTATCTAGTTGACTAGTCACTGGCTCAGAGTCCAGCTTGTTGCATATTACCATATGGTTAGCCAAGGACAGTTTTTGTTTGTTGAATAGCCTTATATGATCCATAGTGAACTTTTCTTTATTGATAGTAACTACAGTACTCAGCAGTGGTCGTCTGTGCTTTTTTTATACTATAGCAAGTCCTCACTTAAAGTTGTTGATAGGTTCTTGGAAGCTGCAACTTTAAGCGAAGCAACTTATAATGAAACCAATTTTACCGTAGGCTAATTCATATATGAGTTTATGGCATATTTCTAGTCACAAAAACATCAAACTTCTAAATAAAGACCCAAAACACTTCTAATATTAAACATTGAGATAAATGTGAAGTTTCAGAGCCAGAGAAAATCCACACAGTCATGGCGAGAACGTTCAAACTCCACACAGTGGCCCTGGCAGGGAATTGAAACTTTAAAACTAAACGACTTTAAGTGGGGACTTGCTGTGAGTGAGTGAGTGAGTGAGTGAGAATCAGCATAACTCTCACTTTCTGCTCTCTCCTTCGTAAGAACAATTTAAGATTTGGAATTCCTGTGTTTGAAGGTCAGATGGAAAAATATAAATATTCTTCACTTGCAAGCCAAATAAGTTTCACTAGAAGTCAAAGTTTCTGCAATAAAGAAGTGGTAGCAATACACAGCGTTCCTCTGCTAAGCATTCTTTACCTTGTAGGAAGTAAGGCAAGTCTTACTAAAACTAAGGCAACATTTTATAGGTAACATACGGTATATTGGATTGGAACGGTTTGATATGAATACTGTACATTTGATAACTAGCTTGGATGCAATACACGTTCCAGTAATCTCAAGCATGTTTGTCTTATCTCAGCCCCCCTCTTCCCCCAAGACTTTATTCTAAAATGATCCAATCCGAATTCTATGAGAATTATATCATGCATCTTTTAGGTACATTTCGATTCATTTACCCTGCAGTCCTACAGTTCTGAGTGACTTTGTGTTAGTGCCTCATACTTTTCTGTATTATCCAAAATAGAGCGTATGCATCTCCCCTATAGTACAATGCAAACTCCCAAAGTGAAGACAGCCATGCAGATCAGTTATGGGGCAAGATGAGAGAGGGTTTTATTTGGGGTAATATAGGCAATGGTGAGGAACAGGAAGCATGAAGAAAATAAGATTCTGAAGTGGTCCTTATGTCCTTAAATGTTTCCTAGCTCATATCTGATGGGAAGGAGCAGCTACCTACTCGGTTAGATTCTTTTTCCAACTGACTTATTTTAAGAACAGGAGACCTGGACAAGAAGTGAATGTCAGAGACTGACTTGAACTTTGTCTCCAGTTAGAAGGGAATGTATCCTTAGGAATGCTACCCAGCCAGGGTATTGGAAACGAATGGGCTTATCTGTCGCTTCTCTCCTTTTGGAAAGAAACTGACTCTAGGAAAACTTCAGCGTTTTGGCTATGATTGCAAGACTAATTAGAACTTCTTCTGCAATTCAGTTCTAGGTTTAGCTGCTGTATTAAGGAATCCTACAGGAGGGTTTTTAAGTCAAAAAGATTCTGACATCTGTTTATATTGAAAATTACATTTTGCTTTTCTAAAACATTTACTCAGGCAACTAACAGAGTACAAAACTGTTTTATTTTAACATAATAAAAATGCACACATTGTATGCGTTTAATTTCCCCCCTCTGCCGTTTTACACTCTTACCTACAATCTCTGCTAATTAGTGACAAATGCCTGCAATTGTTTTACTTCAAAACCCAAGGAGAGATTGAGACAAGCAAAGTTCCTTGATAAAGGATTTGCACCCAGCAGTCCATTTTATGGGCAGTCACTCAATGCATTTCCAGAATAGATGGGACATAAAAGATCTAGTAGTAGAAGATCCCAGTAATAGTTGGAGCTGCAGCTACCATGGAACTTTCCATTTAGGGCTTTAGAGTTAACCCGCAGCTTGAATCAAAATGATGGATTCAGACCTTAGAGTCCACCTTGAGTTGTGGGCCTTAACAGTTCTATTTTGGATAACAGTTTTTAAGTGGAAGATGTTTATGCCTTTCGTAAGTTGTTGTTGAGCCAGTGGGTGGCGCAGTGGGTTAAACCACTGAACCATGAGCTGTCGACCTTTCGATCGGCAGTTCGAATCCGTGCGACGGCTCCTGCCAACCTAGCAGTTTGAAAGCAAGAAATTGCAAGTAGATTAATAGGTACCGCGTCAGTGGGACGGTAACAGCGTTCCATGCGCCTCGGTGTTGAGTCATGCTGGCCACATGACCATGGAAACGTCTTCGGACAGTACTGGCTCTTCGGCTTTGAAACGGAGATGAGCACCGCTACCTAGAGTCGGACACAACTGGACTTAATTGTCAAGGGATACCTTTACCTTTAAGTAGTTGTTAGACTTAAACTTCCTATATGGAGGATTTTTTGGTCTGTATTATCTATCTTTCAATGCAGTCCTGTGCACACCTGGGTGTAAGCCTCACTGAACGCAGTGGAACTTACTTCTGATTAAATCTGTATAGGATTGCATTGCACTGCAAATCATGCCAAGCCTCCCTGGCTCTTAGTCTATGCATATTTCAAATTAGTTGCCCTTTATATGCATTAGTTTTGTAATATTTTAACATATCTTAAAAGTTTTGAGCTAAAACTCAAATGTGCCATGAGCTATTTTATTTATTTATTTAAATTTATACCCCGCCTTTCTCCTGACAGGGCAACCAATTCTGTGACACTTTGCTTTTCATTTTCACTAGCTGTGTGAAGAATTTGATAGACCATTTCCATGCTTGCACTGTAGCATGAAGCATGTGGGTGGAGTAAATCTTAACAGAATGGAGAGCAGATATATTGAGTCATATTTTTAATAGTTGAGTAGAATCATCCGGTTTGGGAGCAAAAGGTACAAATAATTGCTACAAAGCCAAACATTTGCACATATGTCAGAAAAGTGCTCTTCGATGTATTAAAATCCTATAAAATCTCCATGATGCTTCTACCAGTTTAACTACTGCATTGTGATATATGTGAAAATTTCATATTAATTCACGGACAGTAGGCTAACTGCTTTTCTAGCTTCTAATACAAGAATAAAAAATAGATTTGTTTGAAAGAACAGAGAATTCACAAATGGCAGCTTTTGCATATCAAACTATTGCTTGATATAGTAAAAGTAGAGTAGTATTATAATTAGCAGTAACAGATGTTACTTTTTTGGGTTCCAAGATCACTGCAGACGGAGACAGCAGCCATGAATAAAAAGCAGAGATATCACCATGCCAACAAAAGTTCGTATAGTTAGGGCAATGGTGTTCCCAGTAGCAATGTACGGTTGCGAGAGTTGGACCATAAGGAAGGCTGAGCGCCGAAGAATAGATGCTTTCGAACTGTGGTGCTGGAGAAGACTCCTGAGAGTCCCTTGGACTGCTAGGAGTTCAAATTGGTCAATCCTAAATGAAATCAACCCTGACTGTTCACTGGAAGGACAGGTACTGAGGCTGAAGCTCAAATATTTTGGACACCTAATGAGAAGAGAGGACACTCTGGAGAAGACTCTGATGCTGGGAAAGATTGAAAGCAAAAGGAGAAGGGAAAGGCAAAGGATGAGATGGTTAGACATGCAACGAACATGAAAATGAGCGAACTCAGGAAGATAGTGGAGGACAGGAAGGCCTGGCGGGATATGGTTCATGGGATCACGAAGGGTCGGACACTACTTAATGACTGTGTCATTAATAAAGTATGTATGACTGTCATACTTAATGACTGTGTCAGTTTTATAAAGTAGTATAATTAGTGTTACAGGTTTCGTTCGACACTACAAATTGCCAACTAGGTGGTGTGACCATCGCACAAATGTGATTACATCAACTAAGGGTTCAGGCATCATTTAGAAAGTTATCGCCTAGGTTGGAGACCAGTTCTAGGTTGGAGACCAGTTCATTAATTGAACAGCCATCTTTGTTCATCTATCTGCATCATTTGCATTCCCATGACACTGTTCTTCTGGGGTCAGGACCCCAATGGGGTCGCAGAGCCTCATTTGTGGGGTCGCGGCAACTTATGGGAACCAAAATGACCGCTAGGGGATAATACTGGGGGGCAGTGGGGAACCTGCTGTGGGGGCTTCCACAGAGATTTCATCCCCTCCCTCTTTCAATTTGCTGGGGTGGGGTGGGGAACTGTGACTCGGCTCTCCTGTTCTAGAATGACCCTGCTGCAGGTGGTGCAGGCCAGGCGAGCTCGAGGGCAAAGGGTGGGCAGATCAGGTCCCGGGAGGGGGATGGAATCAATGGTGGGTCTCCAGCCTCATTTATTTATTTATTTATTCGGGGTCATGGCACGAAAAAGGCAGAAGACCACTGCTCTATGACAAACTATGGCTGTTCACACCCATGGTTGATGTCTTCAGTTCTGCTTTTCAGCCGCTACAGTGTAGAGGACATGTAGAGGTACAGTTGCAACTAACTAGGTTTAGAAACTCCTATACAGCAGACTGTTTTAATGGTGATAGAGTAGTACGTTAAGTACCCAGTGGTAAGCTTCCATCTGCAGATTTGCGCCACACCCCAGCTGACTTTGACACCCTGAATGTGTGTGACTGTAGAAATTGTTGGTAGGATTCTCATGTCAAACATAGCTGTTACTCTGCATATCAGAAAGCAGTTGCTTGTCAACCAGTAGCTGGCTTCATTCAAAGCCTTATCAGTGTGTGCACAGCACATAGCAAGCATAAAAAACCCCATAAAAAAAACTCTCTGCATTTGCTCTGGCATCTTATTTGGTATGCAGGTGACTGAATACAGCAACTTTATTAGATAGCCTTATTACAGGGTGGCCAAACTTGCTTAATGTAAGAGCCACATATGATAAACTTCAGATGTTTGAGAGCCGCAATATTTAAGAAGCATTTAAATTCTTAAATGTATTAACTCACCATGAACATTAAACTTAAGTTTTAATCCAGTGGGCTCTCATACCTGGTATATAATTATACCTGGTAAATAATTTATACCTGGTAAATAATTATAAAGCTTGGAAACTTCTTGTTTACCTTTTTATATTAATTGTGATGCAAAAAGCAGCTCAGCCAACATATTTCCGAGAGCCGCACATTATATGTCAAAGAGCCTCATGTGGCTCAAGAGCCGCAGTTTGGCCACCCCTGTGTGTCTGTCTTTAAGAACGAATGCTGTTTTCTTCCCTTGATTAAATAATGCTGATGCTGTGTTCAAAATGTTATTCGGAGCAGTTCAAAGAATGTGGGAAAACGTTTCCCCTATTTTCTTTTGTAGCACTTACAAGCCGTAGATGTGGTCTGGCATGTTGCTTCAGTCTTCAACAGGAAAGGTCCTTGTTTTGGATCTGCATGCATTACTGCATGCAAAACAATGCAAGTAAGTCTGTATCCTTGCCAACAGTGTCCACATGATGACCATGACCAGTAGTCTCGAGGGCGCTGAATACTATCATTGTGTCAGTATTGCCACCTGCCAGCTTAACATTTCAAGCTGGGTGAGTAGCTGATATTTCTGCTTGTTCAATGGTGCTAACGCTCGGATTTCTAGCCATCAGTGTTTACCTTTGACCACTATTCCGTCAATGGATAACGGTAATATCATTGCCACCAGTCCTCATTTGATTATTTAGCATGGTGGCAAGCACTTGTGTAGACCTCTACCAGGATTTTACATCTTGAAAGGTCATGATGATTCTTGCGTATGGTAAGGTTGTGGTGATCATATTATCCCCCTCGTAATTTTGCATTTTGTATTAATATATCAGAATTCTTATTTTTAAAAATGTACAAAGAGATAAGGCCAGGTTAAATCATAAACATAGTACTGTAAGCGTAGTAAGATAGAATACCAGAATATATTAAATATGAAATATATCAAAGAAAAAATCACTATTACTGCATAGTAACATTAATTGGATTGAGTTGAATACGAGAGAGCAAATCACGATAATGCTAAACGGAGGCATTGCAGTGTTTCAGAAGTGAAGGAAAAGGAGACCAATATTGATAGAAAAAGTCTAGAGATTGAAACAGCCAAATTTGGGTGCAAGTTGGAATGTTGTCGTCTGCAAGAAATTGGCTTATTTTGGAAATTGAGTCAGTAATAGAATATTAACATTTGTAACTTTCTGAGAGATCACACAGCTGGGCACAAGCATCTGATCTGATAGGATCTTGCAAGTGATCAGCTGTCAGTGGAGTTGAGTCTGGTGCTGAATCATGTGTAGGAATTATAACTACATGTTTTGCTCTTGTTGCAATTAAATAAAAAATGGCAACATACCCACAAGAACATCTTGCCATGCACTTCTTTGTATCCATCTTGATTGAGGCTTTTATCCACATAGATGTAATACCATGTATTTTTCTTCACTGGAATGGTTGTCACGCACATCAGCTTTGCCTTCGCAAAGCAACCATTGTCCCTTGCAGTCAACAGTCTTTTGAAATCTATAGACTTGATATATGCATCTGCACTTCTGTTTCCATAATCCATCTGATGTATGTAAACTCAGTAGCTATGCCCTTTTTACATGATCCTCACTTTCTACAGATGTCAGCTGCCCCATCTTGCATATTGCCTTCCAGTTGTAACCAAACATTGCAAGCTTTACTTGCAGTACAGATTTTCTGAGCCCCCTGTAATCAAGTACAATCTTGTAATTACTTACTAGTTAATTTCATAATAAATATAATGTGCACAATAGGGTATATCAGAAGAACTGGATTGGTCAGTGTTGATATACACAGCATAATAACTGAATTAATATACAGCTAGGATATCCTGAAATGAGCAGCAGCGTCAACAAAAAACCATTTGTAATATGTAAGTGTTGACAGATGTTGGAAGGACCCATATTATTGCAAGAATACCATAGAAAATAGAGGTCATCAAGAGAAAGTGGCAGTTATACTAGTAAAATTCTCTGGGATATTTAGTATAATGTCATTTGTAGTACGTGTGTGTGTGTGTGTGTGTGTGTGTGTGTGTGTGTGTAGTACTTGAACCTGTGTGTGACGGAAAGATCCTAGATTTCAAGTACTTAAGTTTGTGCTATTTAGATTAAATGTGATGTGTAATCCCTCTCAAATGTCATCGTTGGAAATAAAAATGATAGTTTAGCCTGGCAAAAAGGTGGTGCACACACAGGGAGTAGATATTGTTCAGTTTGTGAACAGAAGGCACGTCTGTGTGCACGAGGAGGAGGGGAATTTTCACTGATTTCCTCCCTCCTTCAGCAACCCTCCATTCTGTGTGCCATATTGCTCCAGAGGGTTCCCCAATCCTCGGGAGAGGATTTTTGAGGCCTAAAGGAGTCAGGTGTTCCCAGGTAGGAACTTTCTTCCATGCATGCTACCACTAGGATACAACCAGCGTGCTCAGATATATAAAACTATTTAAAAAGGAAAACCCTCAAAACTTGTGGTGATATCAGATTTTTTTTTTGATCAATGTATTTGTTGCTGTTAGCTTGTTGAGAGTACATTGATTGCAAAGCGTATTGGCTCATGCAGTACACTTTTTGTTCGTGTAAACAGGCTCTGTAATCCCATGGACGTAGTCAATAGTGATTCCCATGATCTAGAATACTTTTTCTCCCTAGTGTATTGCTGCTCGGAGGTTTATTTTTGTTTTAAATTCTCTGAGATCTCATAGCACTCAAGGGCTGCTTTTCAATGTGTTGTAACATTTCTTAAACACTAGTCAGGTTAAGTTTCAGTGTAACTGAGTCAGTTTCATGTATTGCAGTTAAAGCCATGATCCTGCAAAGGCTTAATGATCACATGCTTAGCTGTAATCACGCTAGCTCCTCTGGCTTCAATTACGGTTGAGTCATTCCTGAAAAAGTACTGAATTTCTACTGAGGCTACTGGGATTGCAGGCTGTCCTGAGCATATTGCTATGATATGCATTTATTTTAAAGGATGAAGAATGCCCCATAGTATCATAAGAACCATAGCCAGGACCCAAATAACTGCATAACTAGTTGTGCACACACAAGGAATTTCTGCTTCTCGAGGAACAGACCTGGCAAACTGCCTTTGAAACTGAAGGGAGCATGAAACAGTTTAGGATATGGCACTGAGGCCTGCTGTTCTAGGAAAAGAAGGCAAAATTGGGCAAGCCCTTGGGTTTACCAGGCTAAGCTAGCTCTTTTGACCTCGGCTTATGATTTTAAAAATAAGCTATGTAGGAGTCTACCCTTTTTGGACGGCCTTAATAGCCAAATAAAATATTTTGCTTGTTAGGGTCCTAACAGGAAGAGGCAAATTTTTGTCTGACCTTGTGTTGGGAGATGTGTTTCCATCATAGGAAAACCATGTCTGATAGTTTGAGGGATGATGAAAATGGGTCAGTACATAAAAAATATACCAGTGTGTAAAATTCTAGCAGCATGAGAAAAACAGCTGCATGAGTCCTGTTCCTGGCTCAGCTGTGCTAAATGTTACAGTTGGCTGTTGGAACACTTCATTTTCTGTGTCTCTGCACTTGTTTACCTTTGCATTTCTACCCAACTGACATAATGTAAAAGTTGCTCTCTAAATGGGGAATCAAATAAGAGAGTGCACCTCATTAGTGATCAGATAAACTTCAAAAGCTGATGCCATCAGTCATACAGTATTAACTTTTTAAAGCTTTTGGTAATACTGCCATTTTTGTCCTCCCAAGTTAATATGGTGACAGTTCAACTGAGACTTGAAAATTGGCTGTTTCTTTAAAAACAAACAAACCTTGCTTTCAATGTTTTAAGAGTCAATATTGAGGGCATCTACAAGAGGCTTCGTGAGTTCTTGAGTAGTTACTTCTGTTGTGGGGATAGAAATAATAGACTTCAAACTGATGTGGAATTCTCATGTTGGTGACAATTTTTCTTTTTCCCCAAGCGGCTTTATATCGTAGTGCTGGTGTTCTGATGAGGCACAATTATTTTCGAGTGCAAAATTTTTAGTCTAGCACAGGGGTCTCCAAACTATGACCCGCGGGTTGAATCTAGCCCGAGGACCGATTTTATCAGGCCCACAGCAGCCTCCAGCTCTCCCCCCCCCGTCAGCTCCCTGTGCCTACCTGTGAAGGCCGTGGGAGGCTGCAGCGGCTGGCAAGCGGCTTCCCATCGGCTGCGGCGGCTGTGGGAGGCTACCACAGCTGGCAACCTCTTGTGACATGGCCGGAAGGGGTGGGGCTGCAGGCTGGAGCAGCCTGTCAATCATGCTGTTCAGCCCCTGGCTGGAAAACCTTGGAGACCCCTGGTCTAGCAGATTAAATGCATGGAGACATCCCCTGAGGAAGACCTTTGGTCGAAATATGTTGGGCATTCTGCCAGCGTGACAGCTCTGCGCATCAGCTTGAGGCCTGCCTCTTCTTTCACTCTTTTTGTCATAACAAAATCAATATGTTCTCAGCTTGCCCAACCTTATTGGAAAGCTCAATGAACTTGTTCAGTGGTTTTAAGGTTTTCATTGCAAGTGTGCAATACCAGTTTACCAAGCGGCATCTACAAATGGGAAGGTACCTTTTCTTTAAACCTTAAATGTCTCCAGTTGTGTTTGCATAGTTTTTCCTGAAAGACGCTTTATTGCCACTTCCAAAAAGAGAGGTGTCTTTATTCACAAGCTACATTAAGAGATGTTCAACTTTATTTCCTGCATAGTACACTTCATGGAAATTGCGTGCCTCCATTTGCATGAGAATCTGTTTTGCTACAGTTGCACATATTTGCCTTTGGGGAGGGGGAATTCTAAATACCATAGATTTCCAGGTCTCCTTCCTTTTGTTGATCAGAATTTGAAAGCAAAATTAACAGCACCAATCCTATCCCCTCCCCCGAGTTGGCTCTTCAGCGTGGGTCGCACTGCCCACACTGGATACTATACAGGGAAGGGACTGGCTGGAGGTCTACACAGGGTAAGCGGGCAAATGCCCACTTAAACTTGGTAAACCCCCAGCCGCAATGGGGCTACTCAGTTCTCCGCCAACTCTGTAGCTGGCAGAGAATCAAGCAGCCCTGTGTCAGCTGCAAGGGCCTGGGAGGTGGGATAGGATACGGTGTCCGCCAAGGACATAATCCCTCCCCCCATACCGTAGGCCCGATTTCCCACCCCCCTGCCCCTCCCGTGCTGCTCAGAGCAGCCTTACCTGCTCCAGTGTGCCTGGGGCCTGGATACAACGCAGGCCTTTCTGGCAGCGCTGCCTCCTCTCCTGGTGTCCAAATGTGCCTTATGGCACGTTTGCAACACCCGGCACCAGCGCTGAGGTCACGGCACCAATGCCCGTACTCTATAGGATTGCGCTGTAAGACTGAAATCCTGTGTACTCTTAGTGTTTACTTAGAAGTACGCTTGACAGAATTCTACTGACTGGATAACACTGTAAAATTGTGTAATTCAAGATCTCTTGTGTAACAATGCAGTTCAAGTTTTAATATCTAAACCTTTGTTATACGTTTTACAGCCTTTGTGGTTTCACCCTGTGTGTTTTATTGAAGAGCTCACCAAAGCATGCCCTAAGCTAAAAAGTGCTTGTGGAATCGAGTTGTGATATCTGTGTGATGATTTACTTTGAAACTTGAACCACTTGGGCAACTCCCCCCCATGTAACTCCAGAGTAGCACCCCCAGTTTCCTAAAAACTGCATTGTAAATTGGCCTGAGGTACTTTATCCCAGATTTGCTGGTTGTTAGTTTAGGGCGTAGTGACATAAAGATCATATTGATTCTTTGCATTTGAGTTATGCTGCAATTTTTTGAAGTGTACAAAGTACACTGATAACTTGGGACTGTATTACAATTGAGAAAATAGTCCAGAAGGTATTTGAATTGGAAACTAGCCCCAATCCTTTAAAAAGTTACTTTGTAAGTAGCAGGACTTTGCCTTTTGTGTAATATTGTAGATCTACTCCACCCTCATTCCAGAATGGCCCCGTGAGAAGATTTATACTAGCGTATTGTCTGTTTGCCTTATGTAATTTTGTACCAAAATTTATGTAACCAACTTCCCCTGGGACTTCAGTATAGCGTGGATAGCATTTCCCCCCCTAACTTCACCTATTGTTTCCATCAAACTTTGCTTTATGCTGTAATAATAGACAGTCTCGGTAGGCAGGGGGTTGAGATAGAAAATGATGCAAGTAAAAAACTCCCTGTGCTGGACCATGTGTGAATTAGGTAGATGCAGGCAGCTATCGTGATGCCTGCTTTGACAGTTTGGTCACTTGAAACATTGGCTAGTCTTGCACATTTAGTTTTGCTGTCTGCAGAAAATGAATAGTATTAAAGTCAAAATGTAGTTTTGCTAGGCTTAGAAAGTTGTAATGCTTGATAAACTTATTTTCTGTCCTTAGTTTTTGCAAAATGGCAATATTCAGACTTTGTTCCTTAATTGACACTAAAATAAAGGAAAGAGTTGAAGGGGTGTTGAAGCAGGTAGGTTGGTTTATTTTTAGAAGTACTTTAGGCTTTTAAAAATACCTGTTAACCATTGTCTGGAGTTAGTAGAGTGTGTCTTGCATCTGTCAGAAATTATTGGTGGTTGTGACCTACTGCTTATTAAAACACAGCTCGAATTTTAATGTTGTCCAAACTGAGTGAGTACCTCTTGATATTGGATAATATTATTATTAATAATAATAATTAATTTTCCAATATCAAGAGATATTCCATCAGGGAAACCTCTCTAACAAACCCTTGTTGTATGTGACAAGGGAGAGGACTTTACATCTGAAAAATTATTTTTCTTTTATGTTAAATACATCTAATTTTCAGGGTGGTCAGTCACTGCTGGCTCTTTCACTGTGAAGTCATGCCCAAATCAATAACATGGCGTAAACAAGATGCTGTTCGTTCAAGAAAAACAATAGAATATGTTTGAGGGACAGGCCCGTTTCCCAACGTGATTTTATACAAGGAAACTTAATCCACAGCCACAGATTTGATGTTCATATGATGTAATTTTAATCCCCTTTCTTTAGTGGGTTCGTGACCTGTGTCACTGTTTCTTAAATTATTTCAAAAGTATGTGCTTCTCCGGCATGAGAGCCTTGGTTTACTGCGCTCAGGCCCTGGGGCAGAGGTAACATTATGTGTGGGGGATGGTGACATAAGAAGAGAGACACAGGAAGTGGTTGAAGGTTGGTTTACTAAGCCAGGGATTAAGAAGATAGAGTCCTGTTCCAGGCAGTATTCCATTTCTCTGTGGTGCAGTTGAGGAATTTTTATCTTGATACGAGTTGTTGAAAATGTGAAGCTCTTCCCTAGAGGATTTTTAACGGAGAGGGTAGGGTAGGAAACTTGACTTCCTTTAAAAAAAATATTTTATTGAGAGTGATGTAAGGTACAATTTATACTTATTAAAAGCACACTCTGTATTTAATATACAAGTAACTAATTCTTAGTAGATGTTTGACACACTTATCCTATTTACATGCAACAAATCTCCATTTCGTGAGTTTGGGTTTGGGAATTGGACAATGCACCTTGCTCCATGATCTCTTTTGGATGATGAATGTTGCTGCCTTTGGGGCTTGGAGAGTGCATTTGCTGGTCTTTTGGTTTGATGGCACTCACCTGGGGATATTATCTGTATGAACTGGCTCCTTTGTGTGAGTCTTGTACACATGACTGCTGCTGCTGTCTGTGCAATTATGGCAATTCATAAGACCGTGTGATTGTGTAAATCATGGCAGCTGCATGCGCGTCCCTCATGGAAGGGCAGGCTCATATGAATGGCACTTCAACGTGAACTGCTTCTTGCTGTAACTCCAGTGGCAGCCCTCACACTTCCAGAAGCAGTTGCACTGTATGACTGATCCATTATTGATAATCTGCTTGGATTCTTTGTCTTTCAACAGGTGATAGGCCTGATCTGCTGGGGTTCAAACCAAAACAAACCAGTATCCAGACTTTTCTTTGTGTGACATTTGAGCTGGACCCCTTATTTACAGTTTCAAGCATAGAAACCTTTCTGAATCTTGGAAGGATGGGTCATTTTTATGGTGATGCTGGAGGAGAAGCAGGGGCAACCTGGGAGCTGTGTGAACCCCAAAGAAATTAACTTGGGCTGTCTGTCTGGGGCTGTTAAATGGCACTTGCTGGTTGCAGCAATATTTGTGCTAGGCAGGCTGTAGAAGAAATCGACTCGGTAGCAGTTTAACATGCAAATTATTTGCGGCTTCCAAATATTCCTGCTCATGGAAGATTTATGACGCAGCCCTTCTACATGTTTGCTCAGAAGACAGTCCCACTGTGTTCAGTGGGGCTTACTTTCTGGTAAGTGTCTCTAGAATTTCAACCTTGGGCTATGATTCTTTGTATGCTTGCTTAGGAGTAAGGCCCATTGGTTGCAATAGGACATAAGTCTGAGTGAACACACACAGGTTCATGCTGTTAGAGGAAAGGAAGCAGGAAAAGATTGTACCTGAGTAAATCCACCACACGTTCAGATTTAACCATTAACCATTGCCTCATTTGTACATGTACTAAATGCAGCAACTAAGAGAGAGGATGCAAGTCCCATGCCAACTTCCTGCTTCTCTTCCCCATATATAGGCAGCCCAGAACTCCATGGGGCACCATTGTGAAGGGAATCATGGGCAAGCCAGCAAAACTCCATTTTCAAGGTCCCCATTCACCCTTCTGTCAGCTGCCAATGCTTTGCTAAGTGGTACAAGCTCCCTTGCCCAACTTCCTATCTCACACACGCATGGGGCAAAACATTTTGAAATCTTCCTCCCTTTTGCCAGCTCTGGGCTAAGTGACTCAAGTGTCGTCCTATTCCACATGTATGAGTGCTGCAAAAACCTGCTGTTGTGGCTGCCCTAAAAGCCTTGTCTTGTGAGGGCTTAAGTGAGCCTAACTCTGCCAACGATCAGGCTATAAGCTTCATAACACCGTCATCTGGGCCATGAATCTCACCTGGCAGCTGGTGAGCGCATTTGTGGATCACTGCTTATATTGATGCACACTGAGCCAGTTTGGGGCTAAAAGGCCAGAACTCAAAAAAGCATAGTGCTTTACTCATGAGTAGTTCCATGCTTTTTGTTTCCGTAATGTAACTTGAATTTCATGGTTGGAAAGTGGCTCCGCTTCACTTCATCCCAGTTGTCTACCTACCCCCTTTGTCTTCTAATTTTCGTGAGGTGTAAGGAGGGAGCACTCTTGTGAGTTCTGCGGCAGTCACGTAACTGTGCTGCTCCTTGTCTGCAGTGCAGTGATTGAACTCCAGATGGACTAAAACTGTATGCTGTTACTACTTCTGAGTACATTTCTTTTGGAGGACTCACTCAGAGTCTTTCAGGTGTGTGTGTTGCTTTGCCTCCTGTCAAGTAATTGTACTTGAGGAGTGGAGCAACAAGGGGTGCCACTTGAATGGTACTGTGCTGCGATATGGTGAGTCGGTAGGGGTTAAAAACACACACTGCTACTCATTCCCTTACCGTCATGCTTCACTGGAAGGATTCAAAAGGTGTTCTGCTTGAGTAAAGTGTTCAAGAGGAGTTGACAGGATATCATTTAGAGAACTGCTGTGGAAGGGAGAATCTGTCTCTTCTCTCTGAGTGAGGGAGAGATCTCCTTGCACTTAGAAAGAAAAGAAAAACATTGAGCTCTGAAAAGTTGCCAGAGTACATTATCTTCTTCAAGGTGCCTGGAGTTTAGACTTCCCTTTTGTATTGATTAGAGCAAAAGGAGCTCTGCCTCCCCGTTCAGCCTTCTCTGTGCTTTTTAGTTAAGAACTTCTGGTGTCAGAGTTGCTGAGGCATGCTATGCCCACATCAAACTGAGAAGTGTGTTACTGAGACCGACCACAGTGGTTTAAAAAATCTGTTGTCCTTTATGCTCTTCGGTCTTAAGGATTTGAGAGAGCCCTTCGCTGACTCTGGTAAACTGTCATTGGACACGGTTTGCTTGTCTATTTTCAGGTGAATATCAAATGGCACTTCCTGTCACCAAATTCCTCTTTCTGTAAAACGGAGGCGGAAGGTTGCATTTTTCTACCTCTCCTCATGTGTTATCATTATCTCTCTTGTGATCATGACTTGGTGCTTTCCACCACTAACAAGAATAATGTCTGATCTCCTCATATATACCAGCATAGAGAAAAGTACAGTAATCTGACTTTGGCAGTTGAAATCTACTGTATTCAATAACATAATAGTGAAATGCAAAACTTTTGCAAACCTACCCCACTATAGTGCACTATCTAGCTTTGTTTGTTATAGTGTTTATGCACTGCCTTTCTCACAGACTCAAGGCTAGGCAGGCTGATCATAAACCCCATTTTTTTCAAATGGGTTTTTTACAAGCTCTAGAGAGAAGTCATTTTAATTAGGACGGGGGCAGCCCAATCCTGCCTAAGATGCGACGGATAGCCTAAAGTGCCAGCCACTGCATCCTCACCTCGGGGGAAGGCGACGCTCCTCCCCTTCTCCCAGTGTAAGCGCTGTGGGCCCCCATGGGCCTCCTCAGGTGGGCCTCCTTGCCAGCTCTGGAGCTGGTGCGCGTCCGGGGAGGCCATGTAAGGCCAGCCCAGCCTGGAACAGGGCGCTGGATATCAGCACAACTCAGCGCCAATATCTTTTGGAGTTGCTGTTCTTGAGCAGCAACCCGAATACCATGAGGCAAACTGCTTTTGAAACTAATAAGTTTCAGAAGTAGGTTGTGATTATAACATAGTGGTCTGCTGTTCAAAGAGCCCAAGGGGGGGATTATGCTGAGGTAACATCGAGAAGGGCATCCTGCACTTCTCCCCCACATTACAACATACAGCCCAAAAGTGAAGGTGTGGGTGACTTTCTGCTTTTCACAATATGCTGTAATGTCTTAATTCACCAGGAACCTCTGTACAGAAGCCCTGTTGAAATGTGGAAGTCCATATCAAAGGCTTGATATTGCCTTTGGTATTCACTTGTCGAACTTGTGGGGATATCCTTCACTAGAACTGTTCAGTACCATTCTAAAGCTTGATCATTATTACTCCTAATGTGCAAATAATGACTTTAGAAAGTTTGAATACTGGGAATGACCTGATTGAGAATACGCAAACTGTAAGTCCACAGAGTTGGGTAATTGTGCCAAGTTTCATTGTCTGGCCTCACATTGTTTGTTTCAGTGAAAGTTTTTATTTACATTTATTGTAAACTGGGTGGTAGTGATGTGCTTCCTGGCCCAGTCTGTGGGTTGTTTTCATTGGTGTCAGGTGGGAACAGCCATTCTTTGTAATGACATTGTGACCTCTGCCTTGTCAGCTTCAACTGTCCTTTGTTTGCTGGGTATAGCAACCCATCAGCATTTTTAAAGGACCGGCTTTTCTGTTCCCTTATATCTGATCGAGAGCTCTAGAAGTCCAGCCATTAAGTAATTTAAGAAAATATGCATTAATTAGCATATACCCATTTGATAGCGAACCGCTTGGCTTTTAAGCATGTATTATGTTACTTATTATATACAGTACTTGGGTAAGCAAACTGTAAATATTGTCCGGAGTGTTTTGCAGTGACACAGAATACGACTCCTGTCTGAAGTACCTCCTCATCTATTTTTTTCAGGCAGTTGGTCTGCAGGTGGCTTTTGTTACTCATATTAGAGTTTGCTGTCCAAAATATTCATAAAAGTTGGATCCTCTTTTGCAAACCACAAAGTACAAATCATAAAACTGTTAGAATAATGCAATGTAAAATAGCCTTATCCAAATCTCTGTGGGTCTTTATGTTTTGAAGTCCAATAAGCAGAAGGTTTCCTTGTTTTGCCTCAGTGTTCGGGTCAACAGAAAGGTGAATGTTCTTGTGCATATCATTGTCAAAGGTTTTTTTTTCCCCCTTAGAGGGGAGGACCATTTGTGCTCATTGTAATTATGCAACTAATGACTCAGGCCTTCGGTATCTTTCATCAAGTACAACTCCTAGTTTCTGTGGATAGCTATTATCCTAGGCTAACAAAAAATGTCTCATTCTTTGTAGTCAATTGGAAACTTAGTTTTTGTAACAGGCAGAAGCAGCACAATCCTTCAGTTCTCTAGCAAATATTGATTTATATTTTATCTTTTTAGCATCTATCTTTGATCAGTAGAGGTCTTATAAAGGACTTGGACTCTGGATAAAATTTTGCAAACTTTCTTGCTGCGAAGGAAGATATTTTCAGTATGATTTGGTACCGACTTTAATTTGACCTTGCTCAGGTTTGGCTCTGAAAAAATAGTGTTGAATGTTAGTGCTCACTTATTCTTGCAGAGGTATTAAACTTTGTACTTGCTGCATCTAATAGTTACGTTTATCATTTTCAGGTGAAAGAGGAATTCTAGAAGAAAAGGCACAAGTAACTTGCAACCATGCCATTTCCCTTCGGCAAATCACACAAGTCTCCTGCAGACATAGTGAAGAATCTGAAGGAGAGTATGGCAGTTCTAGAAAAGCAAGATATTTCTGACAAGAAGGTAGAAAAGGTACATTTTTCCTTTCCTTTTTTGATGGGAGGGCTCTGTCTGTTAATACTGATACTGCAGGGGCGAGAGGGGAGAACAATATGCACAACTACTGAATTATTTTATGGAAATTATGGGAACACATCTTCCTTTATGTTCTAAAAGTAACGCTTCTATGGAGCCAAAGCCGTTCCTAGTTTTAGACTTGGTAGCATCCTTGCAAACAGCCTGTCTGGGCATGGGGAACTCCCCAGAGCTGATGCTTTTTTAGCAAATGCTGACTGACTTGCTGACAACTTCATGCCTTCTACGATGCTGTTCTCTGTATCTAGAATAGTTCAAATGCCCCCAGTTCATCAAGCCACTTCCTCCTTGTTCAATGTAATCTTCCCTACGCTAAAACCTTTCCTGAACCATTCTTAGCCCTACTTTGCTTGCACCTCTACTGTCACCTAATTCTTTCCTAACTCAAATCAATTCATTATTTGGTCATGAAGCCTTTCACCAGCTCTTGTTTAACACACATGGGCAGCGCAATCCTGCCTGACTATATGCGGCTGGCCTAAAGGGCCGGCCGCTCTATCTTAGACCCATTGCGGCCTGCCCCAGGGCTGCTAGGCTGCACCTTGGGAGAAGGGGACATTTGTCTCCTTCCCCAGGTGTAAGCGAGCCCGGGGCCTATGGGCCTCCTCGAATGCACGCCAGGACCAGACCTGGTGTACATTCAGGGAGGCGGTGTAAGGGCGGCATGGGCCAGGAAGGGGCTTAGGATATCGGCGCCAATATACATGCCCCTCCCCGGCCTCCAAAGGGCTGTCCTCCCTCTCCTGCCGACCGGCGCGGGACCTACTTGCAGCGACTGGAGTTGGGTGAGTTGCATGGTGTAGTAAGCGGCTCCAGCCTCTGCGCCAATGCCGTTTACTCTCCGGGTGTCAAACGTACCTTACGGCACATTTATGACACCCTGGAGCAGCGCAGTGGCAGCCGTGCTGCTCAAACATTACACAGGATTGCGCCGTAAGTGTAGAAACGTCACAATAGTAGAACTGATGCATGTTGGTTGTATTGGACTAATTGCCAGCATTAATCCTGGGACTACAGAAATGTTCTTCTCTTCTCTCATGGGATATTAATTCCTGTTTAACTGTTTGAACTTAATTAAAATGGTCATTTACATCTTGGTAGACTTGGTGTTTTTGGTATGAGTTGAGAAATGACGAACTCTCACAACTTTGGATGTTGTCACTGCATTTTCTCTCTAGTCACAACATCCCAGGTGATTGTTCTGGCAGTTGTTTAATGCAAGTGTTAGCTTCAGGTTGCCCTTTTGTTTTCAATGTAGTAGTCCAGGGTTTCTCAAAGTTCTCCCCGTGAGGCGGGGAGAACTTTGAGTACTTGCAGGGGTGGGGGCAGCGGCGATCCCGGGGATTGCTGCTGCCAGGGGAAAAATGGGCAACAAATGGGTTTTCGTACTTACCGGGGCCTCCGGGATGTGTGGGGAGGCCTGCGGACCCCTCCACAGACCTCCCCGCACCCCCCCAGGTCCCCGTATGTACAACCCCCCCTTTTTTGCCCATTTTCCCCCGGTGGCGGCAATCCCTGGTATCGCCACCATGCTTTCCCCACCCCTTAAGGGGGCAAGGGAAGCATCCGGTTCTCCTGGTGGATTGTGACCCACCAGTTTGAGAACTGCTGCAGTTGTCCATATCCTGTTGAAATACTTAAAGTTCTCTGAAAATGCAAGGAGTTAAAGGAATGAAACTGAAGCAAAGCTCTTAATAACGGATCTGCAATTGCGTATACAGTACTTGGCTGCTGAAAAATTTCTGTGTGCCTACACCTCTTGGAAAATAATGGTTCACCACTTGGATACTTTTTATAGACTGAAGATCAGTTTAGCGAGCAGATGTCCTTGGAAAGCACTGCCTCCCCCCCCCCTTTCTGTTTGCAAAAAAATTAAAGTCCTCAAAGCTTATGCTAAGTCTGGAAAAGTTGAGTAAGAGTTAGTTAACCTCACCAGAGTCTCTGCTTGTCTGAATTTTGGACCCCCTGCTATTCTGTAATCAACAGGAGTATAGATCAGATTTACCTGGGAGTCACGGAGCATATACAGAATGCATGACGTCTGAGGTCCATTCTTCTCTCTTGTGAAGAGCTTGATGGAAAACTTCATAAAATTGGGTCCAGTTGACTTCAGATTTTTCAAATGAATACGTGTGAAGTTGCCCTCTATTGAACTAGACCAGAGGTTCTCAAACTGGGACATCGCGATGCCCCAGCCAGGAGCAGTGGGTCACTACTCCCTTAAAAGGGGAATGGTCACCCGTGGTGACATCAACGGCACGTACGAGATCTCATCGCTGTCACTGGAGGGGAAAATGGCCTTTTCTACCTTCCTTGAGTGGTGTAGTGGTCCTCTGGGGGTGTGGAGAGCCTGCAGACCCCTCTGCAGGTCTCCCCGCACCTCAGAACGGCCTCCAATGCAATTGTAACCCACTTCTGGTTTCATCGGAAAACCGGAAGTGGGTTGCAAAGGCTCCTTTCAGACTCACCAGAAAGGATCAAAGTCTGTTGCTAGATCCGCATATTTTTAGTCAATGGCATGTCTCAAACTGAAGTTTGAGCAAGTTCCACTTTATATTCTGAAATGGTTCCTCACTGATGTATTATGGACCAAGAAGTCTTATGTTACTTCTTGTATGTGGGTCCCTTCGGGGAGAAAGGCGGGATAGAAATATTGTAAATAAAATATTGTAAATAAATGTTAGAAAACATAATTAGCTTTTTTCCCCTTTCTTTAAATTCCTTTTATTTCATGCCAGTGCAAACACGGGGGGAAATCAACAATCATCAAATAATGCTCCGATCTATCATAATTGCTTGCTTCATATGTTATCAGAGCGGAGGGAATCCAACAGGCATACAGTTTGCTTGGACTCATCTATCTGATTCCTTTCATATCTTTATCCCCTCAAAACAGTATAAACCCTGTCCACCTAACAGCATATCCTTATTTAACAAAAAAACAAACACGTAGTCAACTTCGTATCCAAGAATCTTAACTTCACTTACAACTGACCATATTAAAGCTTTAAGCCTGAAGTGATAAACATTGTTATGAACTGATAAATAAAACCAGAGAGAGAGAGTGAGTTATTTCTAAACATCTGGTCTCTTTCTTTTACCCTCTCAAAACTAGGTAAAATAATTCTAATGTGAAAAATCTTGAATCAACGTCTTGAAGATATAGTAGAAACGGATATAACCCTCATTAAACAAATCTCTTATAATTTTAAATTTTGGGTTGACTTACAGTGGCATTTCCATGGTAGGGGCGGCACGGTAAGTAACGTGTCAAGTACCGTGTTTAGGAACCGAAACGAGGAGGCGCCGCCCCCTCGCTGTCGCTACCATTTAGTGCGTAGAACGCGACCGGCAGGAGATTCCCTGCCGGTTGCGTTCTTCACGCGGAATGGTAGCGACAGTGAGGGGGCGGCGCTTCCTCATTTCGGTTCCTAAACACGGTACTCGACGCGGTGTTACTTACGGAGCCGCCCCTACCGTGGAAACGCCACTGTTGACTTGTTTCTAGTCCTCTCCTGATTTTTGTCATTACATTTTCAGAATTATGTCTGGTTTCTTGGTGTATATACACACTTCAGAGCTGGAAGTACAAAGTCACTCTCGATTTGCATACTCTGCCTTTGTTCCTGTAAATCAAAGAAAACTTAGAAGAGCTTGTGGTCAAACGTGGATGAACTTGAAAGATCACTTTTTTGAAAAGCAGAATTGAAAGACACACCAGAGGCAGGCCTTTCAGCAACTGCAAGCCATTAGTGTGGTCTTATTGCTTTATTATGGGCTTAACTGTTAGCATTATTCCAATATGTTTGCTTAAAAATGAGTTTTAAATATGGTCTGGTCAGTTACATAGTTGTTTTTCTAGGATGCTACAGGAAAGTGTCTGTCTGTCTGTCTGTCTAAGTTTACAATTTGTCACCCAGTTTATAAGAATAAAACATCTCTGAATTTCACTGTGGTTTTCTCTGCACCCGAGCCTTCAGGAAACGTGGTTTGGGTTTGCACAGCAGAATATATGGAATACTTTTGGCTGCAGTGTACTGTACATCTCTGATTGTATAAAGAAATTGTGGTGGCCTGCAGAAAGAACAAATGCCTACTTTATATTTCTATCAAAATCTGGTTGACTGTAACAAAGGGAGTATTTGGGGCACACCTTTAAAAAAAATTAAGACTGATAGTCATATTATTGCAAAATAAACATAAATGGCCTTTTTCAAAGCAGTGTGATATGCTATCTGGTGCTCTGATTTGTTAGTAATGCTAATGTTTTGTGAATTGTACCTCCTAAAATAACGAAAGGCAGTATGTGAATACATACGCGCACACTTTCATTCTCTCCCCTTACTTGTGAAACATTTTGATGAGTTATTACCCTCATGACTGCAAATTGAGTTATTACCCTCATGACTGCAAATTGTGTATCCCTTGTGGAGGGCAAATTAAATGATCTTGAAGTTGAAGTCACCTGTTCCATTAACCAGAGCTAAAATCACTGTGGGAATAAGGCATTCAATTCAGGCAAGAGATTGGTTGTTTATACTGGTTCACATTAGGATCACTTCATCATTCTTCCTGGACCTTTAATTTATCACAGTAGGAAGAATTCTGAACCTTGTTTTTTGGCTGCTAGTATCCTGCTGATGAAAAGAACAAAGCTAAGTGCAGATTCTAATGAGGGCATTGCTTATTTTCAATACAGATCTCTTCCTTTTTTCAGTTGGCAATTACACTGGAGCTAGAATATCTTTCCAATTACTATTTAAAATAAATAAATCTATAATTGGAAAAGACCAGTACTTGAAGAGTTTCAAGCAGGGGTAAATCAATACGCCCCATGGAAGAAATCTACCATGTTAAGAAAATTGCTTAAAAATGAAGAAATTGTTAAATATAATGAAGAAATAGTTTTTAATGGCTACATAATGTTATATTCTAACTTGCTGTTGTACTACCTGCAATGCTGATGGAACAGTCTTAAGTTTGCTTTTCATTTTTTTTTATGAAAGACGTTCTTTTTCACATTTTTGTGTAAGATTGAATGAATAGAATTTGTCATACATAATGTATCTGAAAATGTCATTATTCATGTCAATAAAAATGTGTCTGCTAATTCAGGTGTAGCTGAATTGCAGGGTAAGGAGTCATAGTAGTAATACATGAGATAGAAATTGTGACTTTGCTTACAATGCTGTACAAGGAACTCCTAATGAAAAGGTTACTTGTCTCTCCTTTGACCTTTTAGGGTTGAGACTTCAAACATACAGTTTACAACAGCTGGTGTATTTGTCTGTCCCCTACAATTGTTATAATTAATTGAATGTGTATCTATAATGAATGTAGATCTGTAGCTCAGTGTCTCCGAAACTTTTTTGACCGTGACCCTAAATACAGTGGCCCTAAATACAGTTTTTTTCTCAGTCTGGTGACCCATGGAAGTGGTACATGTTGATGATGATAATGAGGGTCACGGGAAGGTCTTTATCAAGAAAAACTAGACCTAATACATTGTACAAAAAACTAATGTTAAGGACCTTATTCAAAGAGCATAGAGCCTTATTCAAAGAGCAATCCTCTGGAGACTTAGGACGGCAGAACGAGCGCTCCGCCGTCCGAAGTCATTGTGAACGTGCTGTAAAGCACGACTGTGATGACTTGGGAGTAAGGGCCACCGGCGCTAGGCTGACAGCCCTTACTTGGGCGACGGATCACCCATGTGATGAAGGTAAGGGATCCCCCGGCAGCCGCATGGGTGGTCCGGGCAGCAAGGGAGGGGGCCATTGGCCATTCCGGCCCAGGAGGGGGCGTCCGCCATGTCCCAGTTCCGGCTGGCGCGGCTGTTGCACAGCTTCTTCCTACTTCCACCAGCTAAATAGCTGGCGGAAATCCAAGGAGGCCCATCGGGAACGAACGTTCCCTTCCCCCAAGTAGACCTCTGGGCCGCTCCAGAGCGGCCCAGAACGGGGATAGGATCCGGTGGGCAGCCCTGGACCACCGGCCGGATAGTTAGTTAGGATTGGGCTGTTAATTTCACCAGTTGTTGAAAGCTTCAATCTGAGCTAGGAATAAGAAGAAAGAAGGGGTCGTAGTCTCCACCTGCCCCCTTTTGGGTTTGCACTCTTTCATGTCCAGCCCTGCGTTTACACTTTGTAGTGTTCTGTACATTGACTAGTGAAATAGTTTTACTTCAGATGTTGTGGAAGTTAGTAGGAAGTAATATTTAGGATTTTTCTTTTTCCTTGTTAACTGACAGTGTGTGTTAGGGTAGCTCTGGGCTTCTTTTGTTATGTATGTTGGTCTATTCCCATCATTTGGTTTACCTCAGCATTTATTTTTATGCTGTCAGTGTTTGGTTTGTGGTATATGTAACTGCTCTAGCTGCTGTAAATATTTACTTAGTCATAGAAAAGGCTTTGCTACGATTCTGTTTCCTCCTTCTCTGACCTTGTATCAACGTTCCATGTCCTCTGACTTTCTAGCGGAGGTTTGACATTCTTCGTCCTTCCAGAACGTCCTTGGAGAACTGGTTTTATTTCTCATCCTTAAGAGAATAAATAAATAAAATTCCTGCATCATTAAACACCCCCATTGTATTCCACAGATTATGGTGGTCATTGGAGCTTCAGCTCTTCTGTGTAGTCTGGTCACTTTGCCTAGTTGGAGGACTATGGCTAAAATCTCAGCAGTGAATTGGTTCTGGCACACCGGTGAAAATAGTGTGCATATTTTAAAATATCTGTACTCTACTTATACAATCCAACCTATTATGTGGCTCTGACTAATATTTCTCTTTGTTTATAATGGGGGGTGGGGGTGGCAGAAGGCAGGAATTGTCTCTTTACCTTAATAAATCTCAGATTATTCAGTCCGATATCTCTGGTATGTTGCCATTAGCCAGAAATGTAAAATGTGTGCTGATTGGCAGAATGGTTTTAGCTTTGGAAATAGCATCTGTCGTCTTCTCCCCTATTCAGGCTACCGAGGAAGTTTCAAAAAATCTAGTTGCCATGAAGGAGATTTTATATGGCACGAATGAAAAGGAGCCCCAGACAGAAGCTGTGGCCCAGCTTGCTCAAGAGCTGTACAACAGTGGTCTTCTTAGTACCCTAGTAGCCGACTTACAACTCATTGATTTTGAGGTAAGAAAGTGTCGCAGTGGACTTCTTTGAGATTTCAGCTGCGCATGACAAATTCATGAGGCTATAGGAAGTGATATTTATCCCACATGCTGGCACAAGTTGTGTCTCTGTTAACGTAACTTATCTGCTGGATCTTAACACGCACATTATTTATTTTAAATATTTCCATCCATCAGCTTCTATTCCCCAAGGCACCACCAGGATGGCTGGCAACAACAATTAAAGCAAGCTCTAAAACAAAAGCAAAAAACCTGTACTTGCAGTTTGGCACTTGGTGCTGAAGAGACCAAATGCACAAAATTCCCCAGGAGCCTGTAGAAAGTAAACTTTTTTGAGGTGTCATGCATGTTGCAAGGGTTGGCACCCTCGTGTAGAGCGTGTCTCATCCACTTGTCATTTTATTGGAATTACTCATGTGAATCCTGCCCATCTCATAACTCCATCAAGGTTTGCCATTGACCTGGATCAGGATACGTTGGATTTGTGTCCCAAGTACTACTAAATGCTGTGGTGAAGGGTTGGGAGGATTTGTGGCTTACCACAGGAATGCAGATCATTGTGGAGAGCATAACTGTAGGCTGGAGATCCTGTACCTTCCATGGAGGAAGCAGCTGTATGCATGCATTTTGTTTGGTGTTTTTTTTTTTTTAATGGGACTAAAATTTCTTTTCACTGCAATTAAAATATAGATGTTGCAAGTGGGCTAGCGCAGTTTTTTGAACTGGTGATAATCTGATATTTCAAGTCACATCTTCCCCCTTCTACCATAAAAAGCAAACCCGAGAGCAGCAATTTGTCCTTTAACTGGATCCTGGTATGATTGCATTTACTTTGGAATGTCAAATCTCTCTTCCATTGCTTTCATACCTGATATCATTATGAATTTTCCCCCCTTGGAGATGCATTCCAGACTAGATGAATCAGGAAGTCAACAAAACGGCAGCTGTGATGGGTATTCTGTAGTCTTACAAAACCAGGTCCTTGTGGTGTGTTGAATGTTGAGTAGAAGTTACATTGTATCAAGTTTGAGAATGCGATCACGGTAAACCCCCTTTTTTCTTTATAGAAGTGGCTTTTCCAGACACAGGTATTGTATAGCCATGTGGTTCTCAACTTTGAGGGGAGTCTTTTCATTGTGCTGCTGCTGCCTGCTGAGAAACACATGTATGTCTGCCACGAGCCCTGTGTGGCTTGTAGAGGATTCTAGGGCCTACACAGTTCTCATGGGACTGACCTGAGTGTTAGACCTCCCTGTGTGAACTGAGTGCACATTAGAACACACAGCTGGCTAGTGTTGGTAGTTGGTCAGGCATCTGCTGAGGCCCTTAGGTGGGCAGAGAGCTCACTGTTGAGAAATGCTAGGGTAGTAGTATCCCATGTCCCTTTGTGAGGGGTGTCCGTGTTTTGGCCTGCTGGGGAAGAGAGGTGTCCTGTGTGTCTTGTAGATTCCTGAAAGCAGTTCTTTGGATCCTGGCTTGTCTTCTAGAACTTACCATCTTGCTGGTTTTTATTAGTCTTATTTTGAGCAGGGTATTTCTGGGTTTTTTGCAGACTGATGTGGAGTATAGTGTGATTTTTATTTCCAGAGGTACAGGTGGGCCCCCATATCCACTGATTCACTATCCACGGTTTCAGTTATCCACGGATCGTGGGGACCCCCCCAGGCTTTTACTTTTTCCCCAGTAAGCTTTGTTTCTTCCTTAAAGAAACAGGAGAAGCAGCCTCTGGCTGCTTATTGCAGGCAAGTAGAATGAGACTAAGTCCTAGAGAGGTTCTGCAAGTTTAACAAACTTTGCAGAGCCTCTCTAGGACTTAAGGCTGATCTACACGACAGCGTCGCGGAGCGTTTTTTAATCCGGCGGAGCCGCCGGACCTCCGCCCCACTGCCGCGTACTCCAAGTCGAGTGTTCTATTTTTTAGGGGGCGTGACGGCAGAGCTTGGAGGTGGCTCGCGGAGCTGCTGCAGCCTACTAATCACAGGAGAGGGGGGGAGGGTGGCTGAATGCCAATGTGAACGAAAAGTTCAGGGTGCTTTTGCATCGTTAAATATTTATTTACAAGAGCTGGATGGGAATCTGAAGATGATGCAGTGTTGCTGCAAGCCACCTTAGCTGTTTTGAATGAATCATGTAGACGTAAGCCTCTGTTGAAAAGATCGCTCTTATTTCCTGGTCCCTCGAACTATATCTCCCAAGCTCCTTTGCAACCAAACAGCCTTTTGGTCCACGAGACCGCCATCTTTTCTAGCTTCGAGTTCGCAGTTCAAATTGCTAGCTTGGTGAGCATGCTAGAAGCTAAAAAATCAAACACAACTTGAGCGTGATAGAATGAGGAAAAAACCCAGCTCTCCAGTGCTTCTAGCGCTGGAATGTGAAAAACAAACACAGCCAAAGTTGCATCACTTTGAAGTAGTAAATGGTTCAAGCAATCATGTAATTGCACAGTACTGTGTAACCTCACCAATATCGTTATGCAAATAACAAGGAAATGCTATTCCTAATGGCAAGTCCAGAAAGGATAACGGAGCTTTGAGCAAAGTTGGCTATGCTGGTGAATGACACCTGAGTGTTGTGATATGTGGGGTTTTGGTGAAGCAGATCCCAGCAACGTTGCCCTGTTCTTCACAGACTGAAGAGCTCTAGTGCTGCTTTGGGCTAGCCTACAATAGAATTAGAATTTAGAACACAGTTTCTTTTCATTTTCTTACCACAATTCAACATCACTTTATTAGGATCCTATAAATGCATTTCTGTGAGCATTTCTCTCATAGCTTGGCTAATCTTTAAATGGCATTTAATTGGGTTGGGGATGATTGCATGGGTCTTGCTAATGAAATTTGCAGATACTTTCCAGGTGGGGTCTGATTCCGTGGTTGGGACCTATACAGTCACCCCTCACTTAAAGTTAGTTATTGCAGTCTTTATTCCACTCTTCCTTCAAGGATCTCAAAGCAGCATATGTGTGTGTATATGCTGTGTGTTGTCTCCTCCTCCCCATTTTATCCACACACAACCCCTGTAAAATAGGTTAGGCTGAGAGATGGTCACCCGTGAGTTTCATGGCTGAGTAGGGAATTGAACCCGGGTTTCCTTGGTCTGTCAACTCAACACTGTCAACTCAAATGTCTGCCATACAGCTAGGGCAAAATTTAAAAGGCCCCTGGAAAAGCCACAAACATTTGTTTTTGTAATATATTTATATCCTGTGGTATCCTGTGATTCAGTGCAGCTTACAGCAGTCTCTCCATAGATTATAATTTTTCTTGGGGGCATTGAAGTCACTTGTAGTAAAATAACCAACACATTTCAAGCATATTTGTTGGAAACATCTGTATAAAGGGAAAAGACTACTAGAGAAGCCTGATTAACTCATTGTGACAAGTGGGAGGGTTAGGTGGAAATTCAGAAGGGCACATACATACGTAATACTCATTCACCATAATGGCTCCTCATCGTATATGTGCCTGTACAAATGAATAGAGACTGCTCTTGTGAGCCTCTGGGAATGTGACATGCATGGGTGCTGCGTTTGTGGTGATTGGATCCACCTTTCCAGAGATAAAAAGAGTGCTGAGGGCTTGCTGAATCAGCCCAGCACCAGCAAGGGGTTGACAGCACCTCAGAGTTCAAACCACCCCTGACCTTCCTCCACTCTCTCAGTACGGAGTTGAGACTGGGATCACTTTGCAACTGCAGCTCAGTTCCCATCTACCTCTGCAGCTCAAAGTCTGGGTTTTGCTAGAGGACAATGACCCACTCACCATTGTGAAGAGTGGTAAGCAAAAACGTGGAACCCTGGATGCAGTTTGTCATGGGCATAACACCCATGCATAGAGGATTCCCATGAGCTCAGTAGTTTCCACTCACTCCTTATGTGTGTGCAGGCAGTACTAGGAGAAGAAAGATGAGTGCTTCTGGTGCAGAGCAGTGACCGTAAGCCTCAGCACCTTTGTCAGCCATTAAACTAAAGGGGTGGGTCTTCCACTCCTTGACTGCAATGATTGAATCACCTCAGTCAAGTGACAGCCACCTCTCTTTCCCAAGGGAGGTTGAAAGAGACGTTTCTCTGTCCCCTTATTGGCAAGCTGCTCAGAGCATTTTGGTCAAATGATGATGTAATGGGCAAACGTTTGTGCCTTTCTTTTACATAAAAAATGGATATTTGGAGCTTCCTTGTCCGTCCCCACTTGATGGAGGTACCTGGAGCAAGGGCAGACAACCATAATGTTTGGTTTTGTGACCAAGACCAATTAAACTGAAACCCTGACTGGATAGTGTCCAAATACAAATACAGAGTGTGCCAGCATGTAGCTGGGTGATTCACTCATAGCCTGTAAATGTTTCCATTTTGATACACCTAAGAGCTGACTTGGGTTGTGAACGTTTACCTTGTAATAGAGGCTAGTATAGAGCGGTGCCTCTCAAAGTGTGGTCTGCAGACTAGTGCCAGTCCGTGAGCCATCGGCTGCCAGTCCGTGGCTTAGATCATGAGGCTTCCGGCTTTTCCGAGGGGTCAAGGGTGTCTGGAAATATCAGAACCATGAAATCTCTTGAGGCTTGCTGTGGGACTTGGATGTTACCACACCTTGCGAGAAGCTATGAGACAGCAGGGCACAAGATGAAAGAAGAGGGACATGGGAAGCTTAAGAGAAGTAGAGGTGCAGGGAACAGACAGACAAGGAGCAGGAGAACTTACAGGAAGGAGGAGGAGAAGATAGGAATAAGACAAGACTGGCCAGAAGAGGAGAGCTGATGTGCTACGTGCCTACGCAAATATTGGTGCCGGTTCTTGGGACATTGGAAAAAAATTGCCAGTCCGCCACATCGGATAGCTTGAGGATAACTGGTATAGAGCAAGATAAATTACGTATTGAATCTTGAGCCATTGTGATTTCGTCCTCTATTATCATACTTGAATTGTGTATGGATTTTGGGGGTGTCAGGGAAAGGAAAGAGTGAGTCCTAGGAAAAGGCAGGCTGGCCAAGGGAGGTGGTGCCTAGTGGTTAGCAAACCTGCACCCCTTCCTGCTCCCTGCTTTCTCTTTACTGGACAAGAGCTGAATGGGGGGGATCTAGGTAGTTTGTATCTGCCGCCTCCATCTCAGGCTACAGAGACCAGGCAGAGAAGGGCCATCTGGGAAACCCCATCCTCCCAGGAGAGCACTGAACCCCAGGGGTTCTTATTAAAAATCAAACCCACAGTGGCATCTGCAGGGTGAAGAGATGTGACAACCCATTGAATTACCCAAGAACAACTTAGCAGACTAAGGTAATTAATTTAGTAAAAGTCTAAAAAGGAATTAAACAATATGGGGAAAAGGGAATTAAACAATATAGGGAAAGAAAGATAACTTGTAGTAACAGAACAAGCAGGCTGATTGAAAATGCCTGAGCTTGGCTGGAAAAGGCAGAAAAAGTATAAAGCAAGGTTTGATCAAATGAATGCAATAACCATTCATGCCTAGCAGATGGAGCTGAGATGCTAGTAAAAAAAAAAAAAAACTTCACACAGCCCCCCCCCCCCCGCATTTGTGAAGTTTACAAACTGACTGGATGGAAAAGAGCAAACAAAGCAAAAATAAATTCCTGACTGCAATCTAGCTAGAAACTGTCCCTATTTGCTTGCTGTTTACATTTGTCCAAGTAATCTTCAATCCTTGCGCTTGCGGGTGAGCAAGTGAGTGTTCCTCTCTGAGCCCTCAACGAGTCACTCAGCAACTAACAGAGAATGACAACTTCTTGGATGTCCGTGAATATATTACCTTGCCTGGATTATGTCATCAAGTTACGTGATTGGAGGAGTGGAACCCACCAGGCTTCTCCATCCCACCCCTTGAATCTATACAGACAGGTTTGTGTACAGTGGGCAGATAGCTCTGTTGCTAAGCAGAATAGCTGTCCCAGACAGGAAGATGAACCCTGGATCCACATCTAACACATGTTTAGGGAGTAATGAAGGTTCCAAACGAAGAACAAAAATGGTACAGGACGATTTTCCAGCAACTCTTAAACTGCTAAACCTGCACAGGATCTCCTGGGGAGTTATGTCCAAAATAGGAAAAATCCTGTAGGCTGAAACAACTTCATTGCTAAAACTGCCTAGCAAAAAAGCTGATTATGCTCCTACATGTTAACATGGGTGTCAAGATAATAAATACTTGTGGAATGGTATGTACAAGTAATTCTAATTGTCCTGCTCTGTGTTCTGCTTTAAAGGCTTCAAGTGATGTGCTTTTACTATTATCCCTTTTTATACATGCCACTCGCTTTCTGTGCTCTATGGTTTATTTGTATTTATTTTTGACAGGGTAAAAAGGATGTGGCTCAGATATTCAACAACATACTGAGAAGACAAATTGGTACCAGAACCCCCACAGTTGAATACATCTGCACTCAGCAAAATATACTCTTCATGCTGTTAAAAGGGTACGTATCGGTAAATGTACGACTGGTTCATGTTGGCTGCATTCAGACGCAATGACAAACCATGGTATTTGTCAAGAATAGACCACAGCGAGTCTTAGACTCTCATGGGCTCCCCTTTCCGGGTCTTTTACACATAAGGGGAAGATGTCTGAAACTTCCAGTTGTGGTTTGTAACCAACTGGTGTTTCTTTTTTGTCCCAATACAGGAAACTAGTTTGTTGAAACTGTACTTAGTAGCTCTTGTTTTCCTTCCCTTGCATGCAGAGGAGAAAGGGTGTGGGACCCCGAGGGTTTCCATAACATGCTATCCTTGCACAACTCCTGGTTTGTTGTTACCTCTGAATGTGACCATAGTCTGTTCCCTTTACACTTGAACAGCTGTGGCTCTTCCTTAATAATGCACATTGCAGTGATAGGGTGTTGGTGTGAAACAGGTCATATGCAGAGAGAGCTGCAGCTGTCAATATGGTAGATTGTAGGTGGTGGTTGGAGAAAATGCAACCATGGGTGTGGAAGTGACTGTCTATCTTTGTGTATAGGCTTGTTCACACTAATGTTTGTCAGGGGGATCTTAGTGCACAACTGTGTATGCAATGACTCTGACTGTGTATCAGCCCTTAGTTGCTGACCTAGTTGCCTTTTGTTCAGTTCAAATTCTGCTCCCTGAAGACCTCCTCCACGATTCACCCTGTGGCATCTGATACATGATTCATATCCTTGTAGCTATGATACACCATTGGCTCAAGCTTGCCCAAACAAAGACTAATTCATTGTGTGCACTTCGTGCCAGATTGTTACTTCCTCTCCTTACATTATCTGCCTTGCTTCATCAGAGCATCATGCTTGATTTTTGTTCAGTGTCCAATCTCGGGGGGCGGGGGGGGGGGATGCAAAGCTTTACTCAAGTTAATGTGTAGGGTTTGGTGCTGGTACTACTGTTGGGAACAGAAGGATATTTGAGATTGTTGTGCCTCACACTTCCAGGAAATGAAAGCCCTTCCTTAAAATCTGTAAAGGCACTTAAGTGATGTAGGAAGTAATAAAATACAAGAGGTTGTCAGCTTAACAGTTTTGGAAGTCTTTCACACACTGAAAATTAGTACTTTTTCTTTGACTATTTTCTATCATTGTATCAGCAATGTTTGGAGTTTCGTTTGGCTTCATGTTCAGAAGAGCATCTCTTTCTTTCTTCAGCTGTGTTGTTGTTGTTGTGTTGGAACATATAGCACTTCCCAGTTCTTGGGACAAACATTGAAACATAATTTTAAGCTTTCTGCTTTTATCTGTATTGAATCTTCAAAGAATGACTTCCAGAGGCATAGCTGTGGTGTTCCATCACAGCAAAAACACTCTTGTAGCACCTTAAAGATTAACCCGTTTATTTCAGCATAAGCTTTCATGAACTACAGTCCAGTTTATAGGATGTGATGAGATGGACTGCAGTTCACAAAAACTGATGCTGAAATAAATTGGTTAGCATTTAAGGATTATAGAAGAGTAATCCCTATAAGCCATTTCACTGATGATGTAGAATTTATTAGACTAATAAATACTGCTTAATTGCTTTAAGCCGTTTCTGAGCAGGTAGCTTAAGAATACACTTCCTATCTTGCTGTGATTGTATTTCTGCTTTTGAAATATTTGATTTTTTTTTTTGCTTTGCCAGGTATGAATCTCCAGAAATTGCTCTGAATTGTGGAATCATGTTAAGAGAATGCATCAGACATGAACCACTGGCAAAAATAATCTTGTGGTCAGAGCAGTTTTATGACTTCTTCAGATACGTGGAAATGTCAACATTTGACATCGCTTCAGATGCATTTGCCACATTCAAGGTAGCCTGTTCTACATATTATGCCTTCTCCATGAATTTCAGAAAAAGTACAACAGAAGAAACCTATCAAAGCATATCCTCTCGGCCTCTGCTCCCCAGCTACAGTATTTTGGGACAGTGGAAATGTTGCTTCTCCTCCACCCAAACTCTAGAAACAATCCTGTTTTCTGTCATTGTTTCTCCGATCAGAACCATATATTTTTTTTCTTATTACTGCATTGTCCGTCTTGGTTGACTGGGATTACTCACATGACTAATCAAGGATCATGTTGCAAACTGGATGTCACAACATAGTCTGATATGACTCTGTGATCATGTTGCTGAGGGCAAATAAAGCCGATTTAGAGTGAGGGTAACACTTCCTAAAAAGATACTCCTAACACCTTTCAAAACTATATTTGAAAAAAAAAAATCATTGAAAGGCATTGTTTTTCAGTTGTGCCAAAAGAGTGAGTATGTGGTGTGTACTCCCCTTTTGGCTCTGCCCTGGTTTGGAAGTGGAGACCAGGATTGAACCAGGACAGTGGCATTGAAATTGGCTTGTTTCATCAGGGTCTCAGATGATACGTTTGTAACTCACCCTTAATCCTCTGGGTAGAATCGGAAACAACTATAGATGAATATGTTGATCCACATTGATGTGTGTGTATAGAGATACTGATGATCTTATTTGCTTCACTTTGAGTTACTTTATAAATTCAGCCACCAATTTTTATAGAATATTAGAATTCTTATAAAAAGTAGCTTAAAGCTTTTCAAACTCATGCAGAATGTATGTTTAAAAGTCGAATTTGTCTGCTGTTGTGTACAATTTGATTATCAACTACCTGTTCTTTGCGTTTTCTAAAATAAAATGATAATGTTGATGGGGAGAGGAGAAGTCTTAGGTATGAGGTGAATTGGGAAGGAGAAGTGTCTGGAGAAGTTTCTGATCTTTCCAAGAGTACAAACAAATCAGAATATTCCTGCCTGACAAGACTTGTTAACGATTGAATATTGTCATTTGTTGTGAAGGTATACGGTAGGAGAACTAGAGAAGGATATGAAAGATTAGCTATGACAACCAGGGAGCTGCCTATACCTTAATCCGCCGCAAAGCTGTGGCTTACAAAGGGGAATATATTTTAAATAACAAATGTAATATTTCTTTTCAGGATTTACTTACAAGGCACAAATTGTTGAGTGCAGAGTTCTTGGAACAGCATTATGATAGGGTATGTAATTTTAGTTCTGTGATTATTCTTCTGATAGTTGCTAGGAACTGTCACAGAGAAAGCTAATGATCCCTTTCCTTGTCCAACAGCGTACCTTTGTAATTTGTTTTGATTACTCTAAATCCTTATTCATTATGCTAATGTAAGTTCAGTCTAGAATTTAATTTTTTTTTAGTGTTTGACAACTAAATGTTGCAATTGTGCAGTACTACAACTGCTGAGAACTAGAGTCTAGAGACTATAGGTTAAGAAGCCAAAGGGAGCACTTGTTGTATTTTTCCATTCTTGGTTATATTGATAACTAATCACAATGGCATTTGTGACTGTTTTGCTCCATCTACTGGCCACATCTGGAAATAACTATTGTAAATCTGCCTCTGTTCTCTGACCTTTAATTGCCCCAAAATTTCCTTCATTCAGTTGTAGAATGCTTATTTGCAGTGTTCTGCAGAAATGGTTGCCACATTTTAAAAGCAAATAATAATAATAATAATAATAAATAATGAAATGTTTAGTTGTCTCATTTGATTTCTTGGTTTTATTTGTGCATCTAGTTTGGGCCACAGTGCTTATAATCATTGGGAAGGCTCTGATTTTTCTTTCCTTTCCTCATTCAGTTCTTCAGTGAATACGAGAAGCTACTCCATTCAGAAAACTACGTGACAAAACGACAGTCACTTAAGGTAAGTGATCTTATCTTCTTGCTTGTTTTAGGCTAACATTAGTGCAATTTCTGAAGAGTTGTTTTTCATTAATGGTCAGTAGGATTGAGCTAGTTGCTTGTTCTGGTTTTCCTCCCAACCTCCCAACCTATCTAAAAATTTGAAGAATATCTTCTGGGATTTCATACTCAAGGAAATCAGTATGTTAAATCCTAGTTAACGATTGGTGCAAGCTCCAAGACAACAGTGCAGGTTTCTGCCATTATTCATTATTGTAGAAACATTTCACCAAGGTTGTACAATGTCTTAATGACAGCTCAATCCTATTCCAGATTGGGCTGTTGGAGGGAGGAATTTATGACAGCGGAAGGATTTTGCTGTTGTGAAATGGCTGCTGACGGAGTGCAGAGCACTCTGTTGGTGGCCATTTTGGGAGCGCTGCTGCAAGAGGTGGCAGCACTCCTCGTCCTTGTGCCACACCCCACCACGGCTGCCGGAGCAGAAAGCAGGGGAGGGGAGGCTGTGGGAAGGAAGTGTATCCGGCAGTGATGGCACATGCCAGATCCTATCCTCTAATTTTGCAGCCTCCTCGCCCCTTTTCACTCCTAGGACTTGCACCAGCTATAGAGATAAAGAGCTGGCGCAGGTCCAAGGAGACCCACTGCGGAGTGGGAGGCTTACATAGGGGTAAGGCAATTTAAATCTCCTTTTCCCTCTGAAGCCTCCTGATCACACAGACCCCTCCCCGCTCCGGTGGATACAGCATGCTCCTTTTTGGCGCAGCTGCACCAGCGGGGGAGGGGGGAAGGATAGGATTGGGCTATGAGTTCTTTGAAGAAATTTGCATACACCAATTCACCATTTTGCCAGAAAACTAAATTCATTGTGACTGTTTATATATCTAATGGCATGATCTAGTATTGCATTGTGCGTGTGCGTGCGCGTGCGTGCACGCGCGCACACACACACACAAACACAGAGTTCAAGGTGAGAAAGCGTTTCTGCATATAAACTGACTTCCAAGGGCCAGGTGCATATGCTCCTCCCACCATCCCATGACAGACCGCAGCAGTATGCTGAGGGGCTCCCAATAGTGTTAAATATTACATACACCTATTACTTAGACTATACCATGTGTGTCTCATGTCTCTTTACTTGCATATGCACTCAGCATCTTGGCTTGTATTTAAAGTTTGCATTTAATAAATAATACCACCACCAGTATTTGTGTACCGCCTTGGTCATCAGATTTCTCCTCTGACTTTAATTCAAGGCTGTGCACATAGGCAGACTTTCTAAACCTCTGAAGGGGGGTTTACAATACAATGTTCTAATCTTGCGTAGAACAACTGCATTCCAGATGGTATCATTCACAGTCTGGCCTCTCTCTGGCATTCACCTCCCACGCTCGACTGACGGCACTCCATCTCCCACTCAGAGTGCAGGTGACAGATTCCTGTCTCCCACCGAGGCTCTATAGCTCATCAGCGTGTCACCAGCTCTCAGATACTTCTGGGTGTCTTGAACTGGCGTTGTCAGATCTTCAGGCATATAAGGTGGCAGCTCTTCCACTGAGCCAGACTTCCTGCCCATACGTTTAAAAAGGCAGAACATTATTTTTATATGTATAAATAAGAAACAAGTGGCATGCAACTCAAATTTTAAATTTTCAATAAACATAGAATGACAGAAAATAAAAACAATGAAGAACATGCTGGCAACCATATCCTAAGCCTTGGAGTGACCAAGTCTGTGATCAGCAGAGCATGCTAGCCCAGTTGACTCCTTTTGTCCCTGACACATACAGAAGTACAGGAGGCCTCAAAAGGGCTTTGACTACCTGACCATTCCAGTGCCGCCTCCCTCAGTCGTCTGATCTGGAAAGGTTCATTTATTTAGTCATGCTCCATGCTCCATAAAGGTTGGATTGTGCTCCAGTTTTTCCTGAAAATTGACCAGATTGTCAAGAATACTGGCTTAGATGGCAGAGAGGATACTATCTGGATATTGCAAAAGTTGCTGTGAACTAAGAGCAAAGCTTTGAAATGTGATTCTTGACTCTGTCCCTTAACTTGTTACTCGTTGGCCAAAAGAATCCTCTAATTGTTTTTTTTTGTCTCTTTAGCTGCTTGGTGAATTGCTATTGGATAGGCATAACTTCACAATTATGACAAAATACATCAGTAAACCTGAAAATCTCAAACTAATGATGAACCTCCTACGAGACAAGAGTCGCAATATTCAGTTTGAGGCCTTTCATGTCTTTAAGGTAAAGCAGCTTTTTAAATGATATTAAAGCCTGTGGTTAAACAGATCACAAGGGCATCCCATAAAAAAGTAAAGGGTTCTGCTGACCTAATGATACATTGGGGTAGTACAGTAATACAGAAATAAGATTTAGATAACTGGGGAGGGGGGTTGAGGGTATCCTGTTGTACGAAGCAAACTCCGTTGTAAATGCAAAATTATGGTGATGAATATTTATATACCACTTGTCTCAAAGAGGCTCATAATCTAAGAAGAAACACAAAGGAGACACCAGCAACAGTCACTGGAAAAATCACTATACCGGGATGAGTAGATGGTTTCTCCCCCCTGCTAATTATGAGAGCCACCAAGGGTTCCTCTCTACCCAGTTAGCAGAGGTTAAAATAAAACCCTTGGACAGGAGGTTCCCAAACTTTTGCACCTCTTGTGTTTGTGGGGATGTATGTGTGTGGCTACGGTGCTTCCAGGATCGCGTCACCGTGTGGAATAAAGGGGATTTTTTTGCCTTACCTGGGGGTCGTGCCAGGCCTCAGGGGAGGGGGGTGCAGGGAGCCTGCGGACCCCTCTGCAGAACTGAGGCAGTTCTGAGGCACAGGGAGGCCTGCAGATGGTTCTGTAGGCTCCCCGCACACTCGGAGGCCCAGCGCGACCCCCAGGTAAGGCAAAAAAATCCCCTTTATTCCACACGGTGACGCGATCCTGGAAGCGCCGTAGCCACACACATACATCCCCACAAACACAAGAGGTGCAAAACCCATCCTTTTTCTTGCAGGGGGGTGGTGCAGTCCCAGAAGGGACTTAAGGGATTAGCGACCCTTGCGTCATAATGCCCCAGTTTGAGAACCACTACCTTAGACTGATCTCTTCATAAAGTAATCTCATCTGCTAAAAATTTTTGAAAGGGGACCAATTAATAGTTTTTATATAGGGGGACCTGGTATCCACGGGGGATCCGTTCCAGACCCCTCACGGATATCGGATAACTGCAGATAGGGGCAAATGCCCCCTCCAGGGGCCCTGCACTCCCCACCGGCCATTCTTTTACCTCGGTGTTTCTCAAACTGTGGGTCGGGACCCACTTGGTGGGTCGGGATCTGATTTCTGATGGGTCCCAGGTGATGGAAAGATCAGATAAGTAATTGCCACAAGTCCTGAGGCTATTCAAAAATGAGATCGCTGCTGATTACCCTGCAAGCAGCTGAGCTCCTTAATTACAAATATATGTATAGATCACTTTTTTAAAGTCTCGTAAAGCTAGGTGGGTCCCGATAGTGTCATTTTAAAAAGTGGGTCTCGGTGCTAAAGTTTGAGAACCACTGTTTTTACCTTAATTAGTTGTTCTGTGTCTGTCTTTAAACAGATGCTATATGCAGTAGCTGCTTATAGCTGGCTGAGTGCTAGAGAGGCTCAGCCGAAGGGCATGAAGCAGAAACTGGAACTGCTTCCTGTTCTTCAGCTGAGCCTCTCTAGCACTCAGCTGGCGTCTGTGCTATAAGCAGCTACTGCATATAGCGTCTGTTTAAATACAGACACAGAACAGCTAATTAAGGTAAAAGAATGGCTGGTGGGGGGGCCTCCTGCTATCCGCAGATAGTGGGGGAGCCCCTGTAGTTTGTTTTCAGCATCATATGACAGTCTCAAATTACAGAGTCTCAAATTCATACAATGCTGAATATTTGAATGCACAATATAAGTACAACCCCTTTTGAAAACCTGAGTGTGTTTGCTTTGTACTACACTAATTGTGAATGTTCAAATGAACTCAATCATTTGAAAATTATCTAGACTTTTGGTGAACACTTGTTTCATTAATAGCTAAATGATTAAATTACAGTAAAGGAACGCTCTATTATATGTAAGTGATTTTTGGCCCTATTCATTAATTAGTAATTAAGCATATATTTGTTTGTGGGCTTTTTGTCACTTAATGTAAGGGCTAAGACTAGAAGGCACAATCTATATTGTGCTCTTGGTTAATCTTTTCCGATAACCCATCCATTTTCTGTACTGATCATTGTCTTTTGTTGCAGGTGTTTGTAGCCAACCCTAACAAGACACAGCCTATATTAGATATCCTCCTAAAGAACCAGACCAAACTTATTGAGTTCCTCAGCAAGTTTCAGAATGACAGGACCGAGGATGAACAATTTAATGATGAGAAGACCTATTTAGTTAAACAGATCAGGGATTTGAAAAGACCAGCACAGCAAGAAGCTTAATCTCCTATAAACCCCTAAAATATTAAATCCAAATTCAGCATTTGCTGTTAGATATTCAGCATCAGGCACTCTTATCAATTCATGAGGAACATTACTGCTAATCTGCTGTTCAGTGAACAGTGTTTGTTTTTCTCTTTTTTTCTTTTTTTAGTCCAAGTTGACAAACCTAGCTGCTGCTTTCTTGCACAATGTGGACTTCCTTGGTATTTTGTGTCTGAATTCAAGCACACTGCTTGTTTTTAGAAGTCCGGGGTGGGGGGAGGGAAAGTTGATTGGTTCATGAAAGCAAACATATAGAAGATAGTGTGGGATAGGAGAGAAGGTATTAGAGTAGTTTTAAGTGACGGGGCGCATGCTTGCAAATCTGATTCAATCCGTCTGTTTGCACTTAACCTTGTATGAGATGCGAGCACAATGTGATCTGTGCATACTTGGCACCGTAGTATAAGATTGTATGCCTTGATTTAAAAAAAATGTGCAGTGCTTTATTTGTAATCAAAGGGGAAATGTACCTAAGATGTGAGCTTACTGGGATGAACAGTTGTCTTGCAAATAAAACTGATACTGAAACATAGCAACTTCTACAGAGTGAAATCTCAAGAGTTCATAAGGAAAATGTATATATGCCTTCCACTGCTTTATAGGGTGTGTTTTGTTTTGTTTTTTGTTTTTAGAGAGAGTGATTTTTCTGAGAATTGAGTTGTAGACTTGGAAAAATGTTCTAAGGGTTTTTGTTAATTTTACCTTTTGAAGGCGTTTCAGACAGAGCTTAGCAGTGACACTTTGCATTTCATTTCAACAATGCTTGTTGGTTTCTTTTGTATATAACTCCTAGGCTGCTCATTTCTTTAAAAAAATGATTTAATTTGTACAGCAGAGGAATGTTAATGTATTAGTCTGTAACTTTTATCTGATACTGAGTTTTGCAAAATGAAAGCTCATATGTAATGAATACTTTGGATCACATGGAAATGCTGATTTCACATTTCTTAAATACTGCAGCATTAAAAGGAAGAGAACCTAATTTTTTCTGTATTCACTGATCTAATGGGGTGCCATCAATTAGGGTAGGCTAAAATATAGTGCTGGAACCCACTAAACTGTATTCTTCAATGTTGGCCTTATCCATTTATATTAGTGCTGTGTTCAGCCAATTGCAAATTATAAAGATTATGCTAAATTAATACCAATTTGTTTTCCTTGTGGGTATCTAGAGAAAATCTCTATTCCTTTCATATAGTTAACTCAGTATGTTAGTTGTGAAAGTAAATAACCTACTCCCCTTTATTCTAACAACCATAATTTCATTACTGTTCTAGTGTCAATGTCTTGTTCCTTAATGCTGCAAACTGTCAGTATTTATTTTTTTTTAAAGACTGGTTTCGCACCACATTTTTTGTTACTGTGATCATAACAAAAAAATCTGCTAAATATATCTAAACTATGTTATCAAAATGGTATCTATTCATCTTAATAGTAGTGCTAAGATCACAACCAGCCAACTTTTGGGATTAGGAGTATGAAAGTTCAAATTCTGCATGATTGAACCTGAGAATGCTATAAAATTATTTATTGCTTTCTAGCCTGATTAAATTATTTTACAATTGATTGAACTAATTTCCGGATTGACATGTTAGCTAATTTTTAAAGCCTTCATGAAGGAAGTAGGAAAATAGCTCCAGCAAATAGGATTCTGGCAATCTTGAATGTCTCAACATTGTCATGCTTCCTTTAGAAATCATAACCTGTCCTTTGCAAAGTGATTCATAATGTCTACTGAAAGAAGAAAAAGTAATCATAAGCCTCTATCAAATCATTTATATATAGACAGGCAAAACTGGCCATGAGATGGTATTATAGTTCAGTACTAACTGTCCTTTTTTATATTTGGGTTTATTGTAGTTGAGAGGAGGAAATATTACTTGGCAAGTTATTCTCCATTATGCATAAGGCTTCCACTTTAGAAAAAAAATGTAGAAATGCAAAAAGTTATGTATGTGTATATATAAAGAAGTTAAAAGATGGATTGGATATTGGTTTTGTTCTCTACTATTTGGCATGGGAGAAAGTGGCTCTAACGTTTTTTAAACATTAAACCTTGGAGTGTTAGCATTCAAAAAAGTTGTATTTAAGACCATTTGATGTGCTATTCATATTAAAAACTATTGTACTGGAAGTGGTTTCTTATCTGCGTGAAGGCTTAAAGATATTACTAAATTATTTAATGTGAGTTCTTTTTTTAATGTATACAATTGTAACTCTTACTTCCATGAAAGCATTTCATTTCTTCAGATGAATGCATTTCTTATTAGAAGATCTGGCTGGCCCCATAATTTAAACTGAAATAAAATTTTGAAGAAACACAATTGTGTGTTTTATAATATGTATTGGAAAAAAGAGGTTCACCTGAATCTGAGTCTTCCTCTTAAATATGAATCCTGCATTTCTTGTGAACCATAAAACTTTGACCCTGTGTTTAAAAGATTGATGCAAAAAAAAATGTTCTTACCACCTCCTAGGCAAATGTATTTGTATTCTGATTTCTTTACTGTCTTATGCTGAATACTGATTCTATAAATAGAAACTGTCAAGTATGCTTGGAAGAGGGAAAATATGAAAACCTTTAGGACAGATCAGCACAACAAACGTACTGTGGCTTTATACATATTAAATTGCCATGGCTTCCCCTACAGAATCCTGGGAATTGTGCTTTAACGAGAGTGTTGAGAATTTTGTACAGCATGTAAGCTCCAGTCACACAACTACAGTTCCCTGGAGACGGAATTACATAAACCATTTTAAATCTGTAGTGTAGATGTCTCCATAAAGTATCACAGCTCAGATACTATGCTATATCCCCAGTGGCCATGATTACATTCATGGAACTCTTTATCTAGGATAGCTACGCATGCACACAAGGAGGCTTTTTGTTTTCCTGGGATTTCCACTATGCAGAGGTGTGCGCACACAAAGATGTGCTATTTTTAAAATGTGTAGAATGTTAAAGCCAAATCTGCTTTTTACTGGCATTTTAGGCAAAGTTATTTTGAAATCATCTGTACTATCTTCCTAATTCATTTAAATTGTGTTTTGAGGGGCATGATTCAAATGTTGGAATGCAAAATTTCACACATCTTTAAAGAGGATCTGCCACATATTTGCAAAAATAAAAACCGCTCTTGGAAGTCTCCTGGTTAGACACTATTGTCTGCTTTGCAGGATTCTTGATTTAGTCATCTCTTCTTTTACCACTGCTTAACTCTTTAGCAGTATCCAAGGAAAAATTGTGACTATTGATAGTCAGAACCATTGGGTACCCTTTGAAACTCAACTGCAAATCTAGATTAATCTTCACAGGTGTTAAACTGAGCTGCTCTTCTGTACAGAGATGTAAATTATGATTAAATCCTCTTGGATATAAACTCAATTAAGCTATTCTAGGAAGCAGGAGGGTGCTTAAAACAACATCTCCATTATGAAAGTTACCATTAAATTCTGAAGAGCTGCTTATATATTTCAAATACCACAACGACCACCCAAGTTAGAAATGAGCCTGGCTATTTGATGTCCATGCTTTCAATTCATAAAGCAGGTGTCATTGTTTGTGCAATAACACAGGATCCTTTAGAGCTGAAGCCAAGAGGGGGTAGATCCTAGTGGTGATTGTGGAATAACAAAGGAGGGAAGATTGACAGATAGTGATAAACATGCCCATTTGGTCAAACAGGAACCTGAAGTTATTTCCTTGAAAACACACTAGGCTCTGCAGTGGTGTATAAGGGTGTTTCGGGCTGCACACATTTCTGCTCACATACTTATTCCCTGTAACATCTGTTTTAACTTGGTACCTTGTTTCCTCGAAAATAAGACCTACCGGTAGTTTGGAGCTCACCTGCTCTATTGCTGGACATGAGAGATACAGAGTCACAAGAAATTCAGGCCGGAATGTGGGGTTTGGAGAGTTAGGACGATGGTCCAGAAGAAATTATTGCACTTGGATAAATGTAAATTGTACCGGTACATTAAAAAATAAGACATCCCCTGAAAATAAGACCTACTGCGGTTTTTTGAGCCAAAATTAATATGACTCAGTCTTATTTTTGGGGAAACAGGGTAGATTGTGTTGCTTCTGACACGTTGAGGATGGGTGTAAGTACTTCCATGTAGCAGCATGTTGCTGCTTATAGTGTATGTTTAAAGGAAGACACACAATCTAGTAAGGTAAATTAAGGGCTCCTGCTATCCATGGATAAGTGAATTCACGGATAGTGGATCTGCAGATACAGATTCCTTGTCCCCAAAGGGCTCACAGATGCAGGAGAGATACCATCAACAGCCACTGAAAAAGATGCCATGCAGTTCTATCATATACAGTGTTGACAGAAGTATGGCAACATTTAGAATTGTTGCTTCTACTTCTGCTTGGCACCTTCTATTCATTTGAGTTCAGCTCGCATAGTTGAATATATTTCCTCCCAAGTACACATCCCTAACCTTCAAATGTTTCTCCTTTACACTTTTATGACAAGAAAATAGCTTGAAAATGAGAGCAATTTTATACTTGTATGATTTTTTTTTTAAATGGTGACCCATAAAGTTCATTTTGCTTTTAGCAGAGTTCCCCCCCCTCTGTGTATACATTTCTTTTTACACTGGTGGTCACCATGGAAATTAACTCTATAATGGTAGTCTTCAAACTTGTTAAGAGCTGGTGATATGAGCAGGCAGGTGGGAGGGGGGGGGGGCTTGACTTGGCCAAAGCAATTCCTCCGAAGTTTCTGGGATTTGCCTAACTGGAATGCTTTTCAAACTGCACACCTGATTGGAGTACGAGATGGAATGAGACACCACGTCTTTATCATTATCTAAAGTCCATCTTCCACAGAGAAGAGGGGCTGTATGCGGCGGGGAGGGGAGCTATAAGGCCACACCGAGGTCAGCTCACCCATTTATCACCCAACAGCTGGCTTAAAAGAAAAACAGATGGGGCCCTAGGGTGCCCCGGCAACAGCAGTCCGCCATCTCAGTTCCATTTGTCGTTAAGTGGAGGCCACCAGCGAAGGCGGCTACTTGGCGTGGGGCAACGGGGACCCCCGCTTCTGCACTGCCGCACAGAAGCTCCCACCCCCGAAACCAGGGCTCGTAGCCTCCCCTTCCCCCGACCTTGCAAGACGGGGCTCCGCCGTCTCCCTTTCCACAGGGAGCCTCCCTGCCGCTGGCAGTCTGGTTCTCCCCACCCACCACCCCCAGGGGCGCCTCCTGGCCAGCAGCTCCCCCCAGCTCCTTCCTCCCGCCTCTCCTCTCGTCCTTCGCTGGCTTCCCGCCTGCCTCCTTCCCACACACCCTCTGGTCTCTGTGAACACCAAACCTCCGGGCCAGCACCAGGGCTGCGTGGGCGGACTGCGAGGCGGGGGACAGCCCGGCGATGACTGATGACGCCATGCTTCTGCGTCGCACCTTTCCTGGCCGCCCGGGACCGACGAATAGGCAGAACGCGACTGCAAGAAGGTTCCCTTTTTAACACGGTACACGGACTGCATGGGGCTGACCCCGAAAGAAATACGTCCTGGATCACACTGCAGGGGCTGAGCGGGAATCTCATCTCTCTCCCCCCCCACACACTTTTTTAGCTAGGCTGCTGGGACTTGGTGGGAGCCTTTTGTCTCTGTCTCCCTCTCGTTCTTGCATGAATGGAACCATTAACAGAAGGAACGAGGAATTAGGATATAACGTACTGTATTATATCCTGGCTTTCATTAGAAATATACCAAAGTCAAATATGAAAACAACAAACGCAATATTTAAAAAACCCAAACAAACCACAAACGGAACAAAGTAGTAGCACAGTCACAAAACATAAAATCAGATTGCAGTGGAGTAATGCCTTCTAAAACAAGAAGATCATGACCAATTATCTAAAAACAATAAGAAGACGAGCCCTAGTCTGAACTTCCCCAGAAAAGGAGTTCCACTGACAGGATGCTGAGAGCCTCCCAGGGCCATTGTGCCATTCCTGTAGAAATGCTTGTCTTCTTGTGTAACTTTTCAGAATGGGGCAAAGAAAGTACTGTTGTTTAACCCCCATCCATCCCCATAGCTTTCCTCTACTATTTTGTGAAACATTTCTAATTCCAAACTGTGTTTCCTTAGTACTACAGTTATTTTTAAGGGGGGGGGGGAAGAGGCAGGCTGGCAGGAAGGGGAATCTCTCAGTGCCATGGACCAGTTTGGACAATACATCTGAGCTGACCCCAGCTGAGCCATCCATACACACTTAGGAGAGTGAGCACACATGGCCTGTTTCCCCTCTTCATGTGCTTTTCCACTTTCCATGTTTGTGTGGGTGGGGGTAGTTCACGTGGGCAGTAATACTGCACTGAAATATTAACGGCGCAATCCTGCGTAACTATCCGCCGGCAGAGCAAGTGATCCGCCAACGTTAGGCATTGCAAAAGTGCCGTAAGGCACTTTCCCAATGCCTCGGGAGTAAGCGGCACCAGCATGGAGGCCGGTAGCACTCACTCCTCCAGCGGCCCGGACCTGCGCCGGATGACCCAGGTAAGACCTAGGCCGCTCGGTGCAGGTGCGGGGACAGGCGGGACAGGGCAGCGAGGGAGGGGGCCATTGGCTGGCCTGGGAGGGGGCGGGGATATCGGCGCTGAGAAACACCGATATCCTATGCCCCTTCCCAGCCTGGGTCGGTCTTACACGGCCTCCTGGGATGCATGCCAGTTTCAGAGCTGGCATGCATCCAAGGAGGCCCATTGCGGCCTGCACGGCTTACACCGGGGGAAGGGGACGAACATCCCCTTCCCCCGACAAGAACCAAGGCCATGCTGGTGCAGTCCGAAATGGGACTAGGAGGATACAGTGGGCAGCCCTTTAGGCCTGCTGCTTAAAGTTATGCAAGATTGGGCTATAAATCATGTGTGAGATAGCTGTTTTGAAGACCCTCCTCCCCAAATATGGAGGAAAGTGGAACACTGCTTGGAGGGGGAGCAAAAAATGTGTGCCCACATCACTAATGTGTAGTGGGGCAGGCTTGGAGGTACCTGTTGCAACATGATTATTCCTGCCCCCTCCAGCAAAGCTAATGACCTGTCATTCTGTGAAGCATATCTTAATCCACCATTACTTTGATGTTAATAATAAAATTGGGGTGGTAGTGGTATCACATGGAAAAAGTTTAACACAAACAACATAACCTAATGTAAATCATGTCCAGACAGACTCCTTAGATAATTAATATGGCTATGGCCTTGGGAAATCAATGACAGTTGACACAATGGCTCTCCAATCCAAAGTATTTGAGAATAAATTTATCTGACGGTAAAGAAAGAACATACTGTATTAAATAACTGAAGAAATATTTTAAATTCTGGAAGTGAGGTGGTAATATAGTCATTCTTGTTTGACTTCAGTTCCTTTTAATAGTGAGGAAGGGCTCCAAACAATGAATGTAGCTGCATGTTCTTGTTCTGCGAAAGAGCCGAGCATTAGCGTATGATGTCCTTGCACCAAGTACAACTTGCCTGATGCCTTTGTTATTGAATGTTTCACCTAACAAAGTGACAGATTTTAATTGCATTTGCTATTTAAAATTCAGTTATAGTCATTAAAAGGCAGCCAGAAGCCGAGCAGAACACACTGACCTTGGCTATGAAAATCCTCTGGCTTAAGAAAGCTGCTGAAATTATGGGTTAGAATGACAGCATTGCATCAAAAATGCTGAAGGGTCCTGGCCTGCTTATTACATCTGTCTCTCACTCTTCTTGATATTATAGGTCATCTGATAAATTCAAATTGGTCATTTGCCTTTTTTAAAAGGAACTTCCCAAGGATGTCATAATAATAGAGGATCCCTCTGCAATATAAATGCTAGCATTTAGCTAGAGATTCATTGCATCTAATTGTATATAGCAGAATCAACAACATATATAGGAAATAGCTATCATTTAAAAAACATTACACTAAATTAGTGCGCTTGTGACGTGCCAGAAAAATATTGTGCCATATTGACTACTGCGCCCTTTCCTCTCTGATCCTCCGCTGCCTCACCTTGGCTCCCTTGTGTCTGTACAGAGCACTGCTGCCAAAATCATTCACCTCTCTCGCGCATTACGTACTCTGACCACATTGCACCCTCCTTAAATCCCTACACTGATTTCTTGCCTATTCCTAGATCCAAGAGAAACACCTCTCTTACCTTCCAAATAGGGTTGCCAACAACCTACCAGGGTTGGCCTGGAGCGTCTTGAAATCAGTGTCAATGTCCAGAGACTACTGAAAGCAATTTGGGGGATTTTTAACTGAGCCTTCCTGGCAAAATGACATTATATCACATGGGGGGGGGGGGAATCCAGGAATAGCTTCACTCGGAGTTGGCAAGTCTCACTATGTTCAACACCTACATCCCATTCCCCTTTTTTTTTTCTGCTCTTACATCTCTGGCCATGACCTTTGGTTCTCCAGTTCTATCAGCCTTAGCCATCCAATATCTCCTCCTGCTTCCTCAGCTGACTCTGCCTTTCTCCCTTGTTGCCACTTACGTCAAGAACTGTCTGCCAGAACCCCTGTGTGATACCACCTCTTTCACATTCTGGAACATTAAGAGCAAAATGTGTGCTGGGGAGGCAGAGCTGCAAGCGGTAGCAGTTCTGTGATGCAAAGCACACTTTGACGCACTGTTCTGGACAGTTCATGAAAGTGGTGCTTCACATCACAGAAATGCTACTGTTTGCGACTCTGCCTCCACAGCACACATTTTGCTCTTTCCGAGGAACTGGAAAGTTTCTCCTGTCCTACAGTATACTGGAATTTTGGATCCTCAGAGGAGGCAAAATTAAACTGTCCAATATAAATCCAAGGAACATCAAATATTTTTACTGAAATTCTATCCTATAAAAAGGTAGACATACACACAGGGGATGAATACACACATATGCATCATCTGTGTTTATGCAAGCAATAAACCTGCAGAGGTCTTTGGATAAAACATGACCAGCATATCATCCTGTTCTGGTTCAATTTATGGAGAGTGTTTTGTAAGGTAGACAGATGGCTCTGAAGTTTATGCCTGGTTTATGTTTTTTGCAATAGATTGCTCAAATTACTGCTTTGTATCACCGTAGCTCCACACAGGCAGGCTTCAGGCAACCTAATCATGGTGAGCAGGGTAAAATGCATTCATAATCTCTCTCAACAGAGGACTCTGCATGATGTGAAGGGGCTGTAGAGTTCAGTGGTTAAGAACCTACTTTGTATGCAGAGGTTAGGTTCAACCCCTAACATTTCCAGATAGGGCTAGGAAAATCCCCTATCTGAAACCATGAAGAGCTGTGGCCAATTAGCATAGGTAAAGGTAAAGGTGACCCCTGACAATTAAGTCCAGTCATGTCCGACTCTAGGGTGTGGTGCTCATCTCCATTTCAAAGCCGAAGAGCCAGCGTTGTCCGAAGACGCCTCCGTGGTCATGTGGCCGGCATGACTCTCCTTGCCGCAGCACATAGCATGCAGCTGGAACACGGAGCGCTGTTTACCTTCCCACAAGCGGTACCTATTTATCTACTTGCATTAACATGCTTTGGAACTGCTAGGTTGGCAGGAGCTGGCCAAGCAACGAGAGCTCACCCCATTGCGGATTCGAACTGCCGACCTTTCGATCAACAGCTCATGGTTCAGCAGTTTAACCCACTGCGCCACCCGCTGGCCATGGCCAATTAGCATAGACAAAACTAATCTAGTCCAACCAATAGTCTGACTTAGGATAAATCAGGTTCATTGTCTCAAAGCTGCACATCTAAAAAAAAAAAAAGTGCCATGGTACAGTATTTGTTTCCTGTTATGGTAGAATAGGTGGATTCGGAGAAACAGCACAATCCTAAACATGTCTACTCAGAATTAAATCCTGTTGAATTCAGTGGGACTTACTCCCAGATAAATGTACGTAGGATTCCAGTTCTGGTAGTTTTCCAGTTCTGGTCTCCGCATCTCAAAAAGGATATAGTGGAACTGGAAAAGGTGCAGAAGAGAGCGACCAAAATGATTAGTGGGCTGGGGCATCTCCCTTATGAGGAAAGGCTACAGCGTTTAGGGCTCTTCAGTCTAGAAAAAAGGCGGTTGAGGGGGGGGGGCATGATTGAGACGTATAAAATTATGCATGGGATGGAGAGAGTGGATAGAGAGAAGTTCTTTTCCCTCTCACACAACACTAGAACTAGGGGACATCCACTAAAATTGAGTGGAGAGAGTATTAAAACAGACAAAAGAAAATATTTCTTTACCCAGTGTGTAATTCATCTGTGGAACTCCTTGCCACAGGAGGTGGTGATGGCACCTGGCCTGGATGCCTTTAAAAGGGGATTGGACAGATTTATGGAGGAAAATTCCATCACAGCTTACAAACCATGATGGGGATAAGCAACCTCCTGGTTGTAGGAGTAGGTTTTCTTTGTGCCAGGTGTGGCGACAGGATACAAGTATCTTGTTGTCTTGTGCTCCCTGAGGCATCTGGTGGGGCCACTGTGAGATACAGGAAGCTGGACTAGATGGGCCTTTGGCCTGATCCAGCAGGGCTCTTCTTATGTTCTTATGATTGCAGCTGTGTTCCTACATTTGCTTTGACATCTCTGACATACAGTTGGATAAAGTGGGAAAGATGTGTTGCTCTTTTTCTTTAACAGGGAGAGAATTTATGATGTGCAAAACCTGTGGGACAAATTACATTGTCAGGGCACCCAGAGCGGCCACGCGCTACCGCCCCCACGACCAGGCTACCATGCTGCGTTCATAAAAAAGGAGCACAAGGCAGAAAACCCCATAAAGCAATGAAACAGAGGCTAGAGCCAAACGCATAGCTACGAAAAAAGGTGAACACATAGAGACGAAACAGAGACCACACACCCCCATCCCAAAACGTACCTAGCACAAAGCACACGAGTCCAGGTAGAGAGCGTGACGAGTCCAGGAACAGCTGCTGATGAAGGTCACAGCAGGTGCATGTGGAGAAAGATGTGCTTTCACCAACTGGTCCAATTGGCACAGCAGCCTAGTGGCTGCATTTTGAACTAACTGTGGTTTCCAAACTATTTTCAAAGGCAGCCCCACCTACCACTCACTACAGTGGTCTAACCTGGGCATTAGGTGGTCACTTGAGCAGGAGCAATGATGCATTTCAGGTGCTGTAGCAAAACCAGGCTTTTCACAAGGGGCAAGGCCAGGGAAAACATTGATATAGTCATAGTGGACATAACGGAAACCTGGTGGAATGTGGAGAACCTGTGGAATGCAGCAATCCCGGGCTACAAACTCTATAGGAGGGACATTGGAGGTGGGGTGGCCGTGTTTGTCTGTATTGGCAGAATGCAGAAGTCCTGTGTATTTCGAGGACTGAGTGGTCTACAAGTCCTTCCTGATGGTCAGTCCAGCAAGTCTCTTCTTATATTCTTAATGGGCTTCTTCTTGATGGGAGAGTCAGAGTGCTAGCATTCTACCCCTGAAGTCCTGACACAAACCCTGTCTTTCCCTAAAAAAATTCAATTTGCTAATACCGTGTTCATAGTCTGGTGGGTTCGTTCAGTCTTGACACAAATGTTTCATCACCTAGGCAATGAACTGGCTGCCATAGTAACCAAAAGGCAGCATTACTCACTGACTGGATTTTAGCAAAGCAGACAGCTGCAGTTTCACAGAAGGTATTTAAAGCAACCAGTCTGTTAGGTAGCTCAAAACTACCTTCTGTATAGTTTAAATATTTACAAATAAGCAAGAAGGATTCACAATTAAAGAAAATGTTACTAAAGCATATTTATTTAGGTTTGTGGCCTCCCCTTTAGTTTTAGAATAGGTAACAATTTCAAAACAAAGACCTCATGAACTTAGAGCGCAAGCCAACGCATGTCTACTTAGAAGTAAGTCCCACTGAGTTCAATGGGGCTTACTCCCAGGTAAGTGTGTAAAGTACTGCAGCTTTAGTGCAGCATGCTACATTATTTAATTTGTAAATTAATCAACTGAAGCATTACTTATAGATTAAAATTTGCTTCTCAACGAACGAATCGATAAAACAGATTGAAGGGCACAATATCATAAAGATTTTACTGATGCATTAGTTTCCTGTGCCCAATTTGATGAAAAACAAACTAGTTTATACTCAAAGGTTGCAAATATTTGCTTTTTATGGGAAAATCACTATTGCTTTCCTTCTAGCAATAAGAACCACAGCCAGCTGAATAATTCTCAGTGGAGGTGAAGAATAGATTTAGGGCATTAGACCTGGTAGACAGAGTGCCTGAAGAACTATGGACGGAAGTTCGTAACATTGTACAGGAGGCAGCAACTAAAACCATCCCAAAGAAAAAGAAATGCAAGAAAGCAGTCGCTGTCAGATGAGGCTTTACAAATAGCTGTGGAAAGAAGGAATGCGAAAAGCAAGGGTGAAAGGGAAAGATATAAGCAACTGAACGCAGATTTTCAGAGAATAGCAAGGAGAGATAAGAAGGCCTTCTTAAATGAACAATGCAAGGAAATCGAGGAAAACAACAGAATGGGGAGGACTAGAGATCTCTTCAAGAAAATTGGAGATATCAAGGGAACGTTTTGTGCAAAGATGGGCATGATAAAGGACAAAAAAGGCAGAGACCTAACAGAAGCAGAAGAGGAGATGGCAAGAATACACAGAAGAACTATACAAGAAAGATCTGAATGTTCCTGATGACCACGCTGGTGTGGTCACTGACCCAGAGCCGGACATCCTAGAGAGTGAAGTCAAGTGGGCCTTAGGTAGCATTACTAACAACAAAGCTAGCGGAGATGATAATATTATTTTATTTATTTATTTAAAGAATTTGTAGCCCGCCTTTCTCCCGAAGGCACTCAAGGCGGCTTACAACATAATATCCCAGCTGAGCTACTTAAAATCCTAAATGATGATGCTGTGAAAGTGCTGCACTCAATATGCCAACAAATTTGGAAAACTCAGCAGTAGCCAAAGGATTGGAAAAGGTCAGTTTACGTTCCAATTCCAAAGAAGGTTAGTGCCAAAAGAGTGTTCAAACTATCGCACAATTGCACTCATTTCACATGCTAGCAAGGTTATGCTCAAAATCATACAAGCTAGGCTTCAGCAGTACGTGGACCGAGAACTACCGGACGTACAAGCTGGGTTTCGAAGAGGCAGAGGAACTAGAGATCAAATTGCCAACATGCACTGGATCATGGAGAAAGCACGAGAGTTCCAAAAAACACCTACTTCTGCTTCATTGACTACGCAAAGGCCTTTGATTGTGTGGATCACAAGAAACTGTGGCAAATTCTTAAAGAGATGGGGGTACCAGACCACCTTACCTGTCTCCTGAGAAACCTGTATGCGGGTCAAGAAGCAACGGTTCGAACCGGCCATGGAACAACTGATTGGTTCAAAATTGGGAAGGGAGTGCGGCAAGGCTGTATATTGTCACCCTGCTTATTTAACTTATATAAAGAGTACATTATGAGAAATGCAGGGCTGAATGAATCGCAAGCCGGAATCAAGATTGCCGGGAGAAATATCAACAACCTCAGATATGCAGACGATACCACCCTAATGGCAGAAAGTGAAGAAGAACTAAAGAGCCTCTTGATGAGGGTGAAAGAGGAGAGTGCAAAAGTTGGCTTGAAACTCAACATTAATAAAACTAAGATCATGGCATCTGGTCCCATCAATTCCTGGCAAATAGAAGGGGCAGAAATGGAAGCAGTAACAGATTTTACTTTTTTGGGTTCCAAGATCACTGCAGACGGAGACAGCAGCCATGAAATTAAAAGACGCTTACTCCTTGGAAGGAAAGCTATGGCAAATTTAGATAGCATAATAAAAAGCAGAGATATCACCATGCCAACAAAAGTTTGTATAGTCAGGGCGATGGTGTTTCCAGTAGCAATGTATGGTTGCGAGAGTTGGACCATAAGCAAGGCGGAGCGCCGAAGATGCTTTCGAACTGTGCTGCTGGAGAAGACTCCCGAGAGTCCCTTGGACTGCTAGGAGATCAAATCAGTCAATCCTAAATGAAATCAACCCTGACTATTCCCTGGAAGGACAGGTACTGAGGCTGAAGCTCAAATATTTTGGCCACCTAATACGAAGAGAGGACTCTCTGGAGAAGACTCTGATGCTGGGAAAAATTGAAGGCAAAAGGAGAAGGTGAAGGCAAAGGATGAGATGGTTAGACAGCATCACCGATGCAACAAACATGAAAATGAGCGAACTCAGGAAGATAGTGGAGGATAGGAAGGCCTGGCGGGATATGGTTTATGGGATCACGAAGGATCGGACATGACTTAACGACTGAACAACAACAACACTTAGAGCAATGCTGAAGGGATGTTCCTTCTTCACATCTTATGGATGCACAATTTGCACTACTTTGCGATTCAAATTTTGCTTGTGATGGTGAGAAAAAATGAAACCAAACAGAAAACAAAGCTGCATTCCAAGGAAATGCATAATAGGAAAAAAAAAAAAGCAAACTACTGTAATTCCTATTATACTGCAGTTGAAACAGTCAGAAATGAAGACCATATCAAGCAAGTGAAGTGTTCTTGCTTGGAGCGTTGGCATGGCAGGCCTTGTAAGGCAAGACAAGGTCTCATAACCTGGGAATCTTCCCTGTATTTTTAAAACCCCTGTAGCGGAATTTTTAAGCAGAGGATAGTTAATAATGGAGGACCAGGAAGACTGGTGAACAACACCCCAGGAGGGGCACTGACCCTTTGCTACATGTTAGCACAGTTTTTATACATTTCCAAGCAGAACATCACATGGTGCTGAGAATGTGCATAGTCACAGAGTCATACAGGAAAAACAAGAGACTTTGGATTTCCATTTTACAGAAGACAATAGGAACAATAGTGGGCTGAGCTAGTCAGAGGACTCTTGATGGTCCGATCCTTGAATCCAGGGGGACTTGATTGAGTTAGCTCTGGGAGTCTCCCTGCACCCAGAGTCAGCCTAATGTGTATGCTCTCCTTGAAAGGAGGAAAGATTAAGTTGCCAAATGTGTGGTTTTTCCTGTGACCTGGGGAGGAAGATATGAACAGAAACCAGGAAAATATTTTTCTGCATCACCCCTAATAATACATCAGATGAGGCAGTCATGGCTACTTCCACTTGTTCCTCCCTCCTCTCATCCTGTCATTTCCCACCTCCTCTTGACTACTGTAATTAGCAGAACTCCAGGTCAGCACAGCAGGTACAGGAGATGGGTGGGAGAGGCCGTGGTTGCATCATTTCCCAGTACACTCACTGGGGGACTTAGAAATGTACACCAGATCGTTGGGGTAGTGACCTAGTTAGCAACACCACTTGCAAGGCAGTGAGACTCCCTGTTGGTGAAAGTCTCCATGCCAAGAAAGTGTACAAGCTCCCTCCCCCTTTTTTGTATGTAACAACATGGAGCAAAAAATAGTAGACCACTTGTGCACTGTATTCACTTTTTGTGGCCACATATAACAGGCAATGCCACCCTCCGTTGCAGTGGCATTCACGTCTGCTGCTGTTGGTTAATCTTGAGGTTTTGTTGAAAAAAACACAAGGGGGGAAAGAGCATAGCAGGAAGCAGAAGGCTTACATGCCCAAGGAAGGATGCAAAACGTTTCATTTTGAGGACGTTAACAAATGTCCCCTAATTTTGAGGGTTTTTTTCCCCCAGTTGCTGACTTCATGCCAAATGTAGTACATTGCAAAAAGCTTATTCAATAACACAAATACATTTTCCTGGCTCCAGATTAAGTTTGTTTCAGGGACCTTATGGATTTATTAGCAGGAATCTGCATCTATTTTCTGCTATAGCCAATATCAATAAGCTCTGCATATTTTAATGTTGCACTGCAAGCATTCATGTATGTGATGCACCAAAAGAAAACGATTTAGGCTCCAGGATAAAAGAGAGGCAAAGGAATATAGTTCAGGCAAAATCTGCTTCCAAGAAGCCCAAATGCTGTGTTCACACTAAATTGTTCAAATGAGAATCTGGGTAACTAGTCAGTTTACATAATTTATTCTGATGCCAAGGCTGCAATCTTCGACCTACTTCCTTGGAAGTAAATGTAACTGAAATTAGCAGGACTTACTTCTACATATTAACATACATAGGAGTGGGCTGCATGAGTTACATTCCCAAAGACCTGAAAACATTTGGGCAAGAACCAGGGAATGCAAGGGATAGGTTCAGGGAGAGTATTGATGGCTATTACTTACCGTAGTCATGATGGCTAAATTAGTACTTCCATGTTAAAAGGGAATCGGGCCCAAACCAAGCTGAAGTGGTGCCCTCATTTTCTACCTCTGGACACACACACCTTTCCGCCTTACCTGCCTGGTGTTTTTTGTTTTTTTTTTCAGAACACGCTGGGCTCTCTGAGGATGCTTGCCTTGTCTGTTTACAGAAGTGGCCAGGTGTGCAAGGTGGAGGTAACAGCGATCCTGGAGCACCTCTGCCCCCCCACCTCCAACTCCATCTCTACCTCTTTTTTTCCTGCCTGGTCGTTTTTTCAAACAGACTGAGTGGAGCATGCTGGGAGTGGCAGGCAGGTGTGGGGGCTCCCTTCGTCAGTTTACCACCTCCTCCATCTTGCCACTTCACCCTGCCTCATGGGTGGGCCAGCCCTGAAAGCAGTATACAGTACCACTGAATACCAGTTGCTGGAGGCAGGGAACTACAGCCCTTCCTTGCTTGTGAGCTGCCCAGAAGCATCAGGTTGGCCACTACAGGAAAGAGATGGAACCCTGATCTGATCCAGTTGGGCTCTTATATTCTTCAGATGGCAATAACAGAGAAGGAAGAGAAGGAAGCGTATAGAGACTGGATAAGATAGCAGAGCAGAACAACAGCCATGGAAGAAGATATGGTGTGTTCTCAAAGAAGGTGAAGCCAGTGAGCTGGTAGCTGAAAGCCTTGCCCAAGCCCAACCTCATGTTGATTCCTTGGCTTTCACCACTGTCTGTAGACAGACACAGAAGTCTTCAAGATGCCTAATTCTACCCTATGTTCATCGGTATAACAAGGAATTTTGTTCAAAGATGTACCAAGCACCTTACGAATGTGTCAGGTGCCTTACTGCTGGCTGGTGGCAGGGTCGGCTTTTTTAAGCCAATTGGACCAATTGCTCCCAATTGGGCCCCACACCTAGGGCCCTCCACGCTCAGGTAATCTACTCTAGTCTTGTCAAATACATATGATGACAATTTGTTCTCAACAATGCTGTTCACTGACATCTTGAATTTTTTTCTAAACAAAAATTAAAATTAATATTTTTGACTAAATCATTCCAGTCACTCAAACAAGTGGTTTTGTAACTACAGTATTTACTTTTCAAAGGTAATCTACACATTTTGTTTGTTTACCTGTAGGTTTACATGTATGCAATTTTATATTAAAATGTGCTTAGATCCATTTGGTCCATTAACTCACATGCACTTTTTAAGAGCACATTTTGATTGCTTTCCATTCTACCACACAGAGATATAAAGACTATAATAAATTTTATTTATAGCTCCAAGATTCGACAGACCTTGGCCCTGCAAAAATGTTTCCAATTGGGCCCCGCAGCTCCTAAGGCCTGCTCTGGTTCGTACAATAAAATATCCACAGTCCCCCCCCCCCTTGAGAAACTGAGATTTAGGGAAGAGGGTGATGTTTTTGCCTGCTTTGTGTTGACATTGGATTTTAGAGTTAAGTTAATGTTTGTAACAACTGACTGTTTGTTGTGCACCAGCTTGAGTGCCTTTGCAATGAAAGGCGGCATAATTTATTTATTTTTTAAAAAAAATAGCAAAGGCAGGCTCGGACCCCCTCCCCTTTAATGAACTGAAATTTGGGCACCAGAACTCTCACCTGGAGAGAACAGCGTCTTTCCAAATTCCAAGCAAGCCCAGCAGCCGCACGGACGGGGGGGGGGCAGAGGGAGAGCGCGTCCATGCATTGCATTAACTCTTTGCGGGAGGGCCCCAAAAGGGGGGCGAAGGAAGGCGCTGAATTTCCGGCGCCGCCTCCGTGCTGTGTGGGATTGGCAGACGCACCAGAGCAGCAACGACCACAGAAGAGGCATCGCGCTCGCTTCGGAAGCTGCTGGGTGCTTCAGCCATGGTGAAAATCAGTTTCCAGCCACAAGCGACGGGGCTTAAGCCGGAGAAGGAGGTGGCAACGGGAGAAGCAACAACAGAGGCGGCAGCAGGCTATGGGGCCAAAGCGGAAATCCTCCTGCCTCAGGATGTGGTGAGTAAAGGCTGGGGCGAAGGAACTTGGGGGGCGAGTATGCATCTCTTCTCAACATCATCCCCTCAATTGACAGTGAAAGGGTTGGGGGTGTGAGGGATCGGTGCCTGAAAGATTCAAGGCATGCTGCTGCTTCAGTTCTCTGCACAGTTACTTGGCTGGGGAGCAGGTCCCGTGGCTTTTGCTTAACCCGATCCTCATGCAGAGTTAGGGCGCGCCCAAGTCTGCATTGGGGTCGTGGCAGCACGTAGCACTGGCTGGTGCAAATATGAGGGGGATCGGGCTGCACGGGACGTGGAAAAGTGCTTTTCCCCACAGTCATTCCGTTGATAGTCTGACAGGGTCTGAAATGAAAAGTGATGGCTGTACTACTACAGATGACTGTTCCGGGGCGGGACGGATCGTGGCATTTCACCTATTTCTCTAAGTTGCAGGCGGATTCCAGGACTCCAGAGTCCAGACCCCTCTCTGCCCATGCCTTTGATTCAAGGGGGAAGGGATACTGTTACATCAGATCATATTCTTTGGGCTCCTGCATGGTTAGTGCTTCGAACTGTGGTGCTGGAGAAGACTCCTGAGAGTCCCTTGGACTGCTAGGAGATCAAATCAGTCAATCCTAAATGAAATCAACCCTGACTGTTCCCTGGAAGGACAGGTACTAAGGCTGAAACTCAAATATTTTGGCCACCTAATGCGAAGAGAGGACTCTCTGGAGAAGACTCTGATGCTGGGAAAAATTGAAGGCAAAAGGAGAAGGGGAAGGCAAAGGATGAGATGGTTAGACAGCATCACCGATGCAACGAACATGAAAATGAGCGAACTCAGGAAGATAGTGGAGGACAGGAAGGCCTGGCGGGATATGGTTCATGGGATCACGAAGGGTCGGACACGACTTAACGACTGAACAACAACAACAACAACAACAATGGTTAGTGCACGTGGGAAAAGTCTAAAAAGATGGTTATTATAACAACATACTGAGTTGCAGCAATAATCCCCCAAGGGCATTTGCCTGCAACAACTTCTCTCTTCAGGGTATCAAGCTGGTTTCCCCCTGCTTAACCCAGTATCTCCACTGGTTTAACTGCCAGGGGTTGTCGGCTTCACATGTGCATACAGTATGCACACAGCTGCCAGGCTCCAGATTTTGATTTCAGTGCTAAGGCTCATCTCTTGGCGTGATGTGTGTAATGGTGCTTCTGAACACGTGCAGAATAACTTCCCTTCAGGGTAATCCTAACCAGAACCTATATGTCTAGGAAGGGCTTCCTGGACAAGGCAGAGGATGTGACTGCTAGAGAGCACTCAAACACAGCCGCCTCTCATTTTGAAAATTTAAAAAACCAAACAAACCCTGATGAGTGTTAGTTTTTAGACCCAGAACTACAGTCTGGAGCATGGGAAAAGTTCAGGTTGGACAATTCTGCGCTCCTATCTGCTGCACTTTGCTCTGTCTAGCCTTTCCCTTTTTGTGGATGAGGTCCAACCTGTACAATCAGCATCCTTAGAATTTGGACATACGTCTGGATTTTTCCCCAGCCTGGGGATTGTCACGCAGGCTGCAGATCTGCTCCAATTGGTAGTCCACACCCACCCGTCCACCCTGCTTTGAATAGAATGAATGGTTGGCTTTCTTCTTACCAATTTCAGTATCTCCACTTACAAAGCCAAGGGAATTAGGCCAGAGATTGCTGGGCAACTAACTCTTTTCCTTACCACAGGGACTTTGCTAATGTTTCTCCATAAATCAGCCCCTCTCAAGGAGTGTTTGTGTGCGTGTGTGTTTTGTCGCCTCCACATTCTCTCTTAAAATAACGGGAACCTTGACTTAGTCCCTTATTGTTTGTAACTATTGTATAATATCTGTTCAGTTTTCATCACATCAGGAATCCCGGCTTGACTTCTGTCAAGTTGTCACCCCTCCTCTTTGTTTACACAGTACTGTACAGTTTCTCTTTCTTCCTCCCCATTCCCTTAATGGGGCCTATGGGATGCTCCAAAACAATGCTCTCATTCAGCAGGGTTTCTGTTTCTTTACAAAAGTTTTCACTGGCACTTGAAACATACAGAAAATTGAAATCATGAAATGTGTATGATGGAGGCTTGGCCAATTAGGATTCTGCTACATTGAATTCAAATGTAATGTTTTTAAACCACAAGTATGCATTTATCTTTAAGTTGGTCACAGAGGCTGGGACGGTATCCATTTGACCCTTGTGTGCTAAACTAGTGAACAAAGTGGGTATCCTGCATGTTTGGGAGTGAACAAAGTGGGTATCCTGCATGAGAAGATACCTTTGCCTGTAACCAGGATCGTAATGCACTATAGCCAGAATGGTTGCTTTGCACTTTTAATAAAAACCCAAATCATGCATCAAGAAATGTCAAAAGCCATGACCTAAAAAAAATGTAAATTCAGCGAATTTACAGGTCATTGATTGCCTTGCATCATTCTGCTTCATTGGGTGGGGCACAGGGCAGCTATGGATTGCACCCAACCTCACAATCTTATGGCATGATGTGTCCTTATGGAGCAGAGGCCATATGGTCAGAGGCTATTTTATTCGTGATGACCGTATGGAACAAAGACATGTACAAAGGCCGTGTGCCACTGAACACCAGTTGTTGGGGAGCTTTTATGCCCTTTTTGTGGGCTTCCCAGAAACATCTGGGTGGAAGCAGAATGATGGGCTAGGTGTAGTCGGATGCAGCAGAGCATGGACAGTCTTATGATGTATGCCATACAGTTGCCAAAGCAGTTGTCACTGGTCCTGCAGTCTTTTCAGCTGTGGTTTGGACAGAGATGAAGTTGTGGGTATGTATGAACTGTAACAGCGGCACTCGCAATTGGCTGCCAACAGCGCACTGTGCGCGCCATCAACAGCAGAACACTGTTCCACTGTCGTAGCACACACACACACACACACACACACACACACACACACACACACACGCACGCATCCCAAATGCATCAGCCCAATTCTAGTTAGGGTCGTTTAGTCTGCTTCTGCCAATCCAGAGAGGAAAAAGGGAACTGAAACATGTGTTTGCAACCATAAGGGCTAGCAATTTAGTGCGTGTGTATGAAAAGTGAGATTCTACATCCAGTAGTCCACTCGGTGGTGTGTTCTTCTTCTTCACTCGTGCTGAATGACCAGGGTTGTAACTTTATATGTCTCAGAAAAGAGTCTAGGCTGCACTGTATTCAGGCACTATGAATTAATTGTGTTCTCTTACGTACAGGTGAAGAAAAAGAGGGCAGCATCAAGGACAAGGTGAAGAGGGAAAGCCTCAAAAAGGTGCTCAGAATATGGAGCTTATTGGAAATATCCCAAAATGGCCAATGCATCATGGACACAGAAAAAGACTTCTTGCTCTTTGTAAGAGATTCCATTGCTTGAAACATCATGTTTTCCTGAGCTTTCACAAGTAGTGGATCTCTTAGAAAATAGACATTTTTCCCTGTGTCCCTGAGGAAAGGCAAAACAGCAAACTGCACTGAGCATTTTTGGATCTTTCCAATAAACTTCATATTCTGAGCACCTTTTTGAGGCTCTGTCTTTTCCTTTTTGGGTCCTCTTACTTACATGTAACCAGCTTCCAAACTCCTCTTTCCCTCTCTTTCTTGAACTTAGGAGATACCTTCCTGCAGGCCTGTATTACCAGCCCTGCTTTGGAGTGGTATATATTGTATAATCCATTGTTACCAACACCTATGTGGAGTTTGAATTCAGGTTCAGGAGAGAACACGCAGGTATCTTTAGTCTGCTTGTGAATTCACAGAGCTAAACCCACTTTTCCATGGCAACTATACATGATTATATCACTGCACCAGCAGGAAATGCTGGGAAGGATTCCTGACATATTTTCAGAGATAATGAAGAAATAGATAAATCTGTTTACAGTACTGTATACTCAGATCACTTCTGGAACAAGTTTCTTGTTGTTTCGTATTTTCTCCTCCTTCCCTGGGTGAACTGTTTGTTACTTACATAAATAAATACAACTACCCCTGAAATAAACCTTTTAACTTTGACTAATCTAATTTTATAAATAAAGTGTGTGTCATGAGCCTATACATTAGAACAAGCATGAATCCATAAACTTCAGATCTTCTCAAGTTTAAGCTGACTTTAAACAGTGTTTACAGTTTAAAAGGTTTCTTATATCATGGATATACTGAGTTGTGTCCTAAGTTTCATTAGTCCTCACTGAGGCAGTCAGCTACAATCCTATACACACTTACCTGGGAGTCTCATTAAACTTGTGGGGCTTACTTCATAGCAGACATGCATAGACTTGTGCTGGTAGACATGGCTAATTAAACTGTTTTTATGAAAACAAAATTCACAGATTAATTTTGATGGTACAATAAACCAAAAGTATTTCCATATTTCTTGTTCTGCTCTTTTCACTATTTCCTTTGGTTGCCCTGGCTGTTATCCAAAATTGCATTTTAACTATGTGGAAAAACTATTTCTGAAATATGTCTTTTCCCTTATCCATCCAAAATGTGAAAGGTATTTATCAAATGTCTTATTTGTGAAAAATGAAAAAGGAGTTAATATATACTGAAGTGAGGCTGTGTACCTGTGATTCATAAGGCTTCTCACAGCCCAATCCTGTGGGCATTCCATCAGAGCAAGGACCTCTCCGTTGGCACTGTGTCTGCAGCGACAACTTGCTCAACGGGGCCACCAGCATGAAAATGGGCATCTGTGTGAGTGAGCCAGTGGAGCTCCCAGCCACCTCCAGAGGCTACGGGTGGCAACAGTGCTACTGATATCCTATGCTCTACACCCGGCCCAGCTACGCCCCTTTGGGTCTACTTGGACTACCACCAGCCAGAGAGCTGGTGCAGATCCAAGTAGACCCATTGGAGACTATGGTGCGGTGCCTCTGCATGCTGCTTCCCAACAGAGATAGGATTGGGCCATAATTTAGCTAAATCATGTTGTTCCCCTGTTTAATTTATTTATGAATTTATACCCCGCCTTTCCAGTTAAAAACTGCACAAGGCACTGGTGTTGCTAGAGGTGGGGCGGAACGGTAAGTCTTGCACAGCAGTAACCGCTCTGTTCGATGGTGGCCCCCGCCCACGCGCCGTCGGAACCAGTCTGAGCGGCGAAGGCAATGCGCAGGGAGTCTCCTGCGCGTTGCCTTCGCCACTTGACTGGTTCCGACGGCGAGTGGGCGGGGCCACCATCAAACGGAGCAGTTACCACTGTGCAAGACTTATCATTCTGCCCCTCCTCTAGCAACGCCAGTGGCACAAGGTGGCTTACAATAAAATAAAACATAAAAACATTTAGAAATTTAAAACACAAACAGCAGGCAATAAAAAAGTAGTAGTATTTGTCCAGATTTCCTGCATCTCCTAACAAAACTGAAAAGGTGCAAATCGTGTAGTATTCAGGCGGAGAATGTAGTCCTGGGCACATTTTCCTAGAAGTCAGTATCATTGAATACATGGGACTTACTTCCAAGGACTTACTTTTACACAGGATTTTGCTGCAAGTTCATCTCAATCGATCAAAATGTTAGTTTTCACAAGGGGGTTGTCTGTTGTATCCAAATGTTTTTATTGACTATGGTAAATGTCTTCAAAGGACTGGTTTAGAACCAACCTTGTATTTTCCCAGGTATCTGGTACACCTTGAGTTTTCTGAGGGATACCTGTAAGTAGTGAAAGGTCACCCTGTATCCATCTATCAGTAATTAATGCCATGATTCACTTATAATCTGCATAAAGGAACACTGGAGATTAACAATGTCTTTGCAATTTTTGCTTTATTTACAAATGTACAAGCAGATCATGAAGGCAAATACTCTACTACAGACAACAGCACCGGTGGCAGTCACTCCTGAGCGAACAATATGTATATAGCCCCCTACCCAGGTGCTCTGTAGTTTCAGCTAATTCTTTACTAGAAACACTCTTAACTCCCTGTTTCTCTCTCAATTAAAATGGCAAACTGGATTTTTTCCTCTGTTTTGCTGTTTATCTCCTAGTCTTCCCATTGCTGGTGTATCTTTTTCCGAGCTCCAATGGGTATATCGTGTTCCAAAATCTGGAGAGAGATCTCCAAATATCAGGAGACCCTCTCCTGTCGTGAACATCAATTGACAAAACATCAATCATCATCCTGGGGAAATCGCCAATCAATGCTTAGTTTAAGACTAGTCAACCAGGAGCTACAAGCGATAGGACTGAGCTGCATGTGGCTTACATTTTTCACAGACCAGAAAATTGACAGCCAATAATAGATGGAGCAAATGACACTCAAAGAGTCAAAGACTTTCAAGCTGTGTCCAGCTCTTCATTGGAGAGGGGAGAAAAAAAATCAACTGTGAGGGAAACTCTAAAGAACATGTAACTGAAACAGTTCAGACCTGCTTATTTTATTTACTGGATTCAGAGCTTGGGCTTTTTCATTGAAAACGTTTTATATGTTTGACACAAAAGAGCCTTTATATAGCAGACTGCAGCTGACTTTCCCCCCTGCTGAATTGCTGGAGGTTAAAACACACCGGGGGGGGGGGGGGTTGACGTAGGATTTCTAGCTAGCCAGTTCTGATGCTTATGAGAAAAAGGGAACGGAAGCACAGATCAGCTGCAGAGATCTGAAGCGAAGATGTTTATCTGAATTGGTTGCCAAGTATAATAATCTGTTTTTTAAGCTTCTGTTGAGAGGGATGTAGGGTGTGTTGATCATTCATCTAATTTAAGTTAGATTTAAAGATGTCTTGTTCTCTTGCTTTTCTGTACATCAGATGTCTGTGAGTCATCTGTTTGCTACAGTGCTGCTGGTGCAGGGTGGGATGGCAGAAGAACGAATGGGGTTAGCATGCGATATGCGGCTGAAGAATCTGCAGGAACTAGATAAGGGCATTGCAGGAAATGATAGGGGTGTTTTGCAACTCTGAAAATGCCACGGTGTACTCTCTGTTCTGCCCCCTCAGGCCTCCCACTCCCATGGATCACTTCTGCTTCCCTGCAGGTGGCGCAAGGTCAAAGGTCTGTTTAGGACACTTCAGTGACCTCATAAGCTTTTGGGGCAGAAGAAGCAGGACAACACAACAGCAAGTGCGTTGGAACAACAAAGCAATGGGTTGATACACACAAATACATGGGATTCATTCCAAGTTACAGCTCAGGCATGGAGGCACGTGCCTTTGGTAGATTGAAGTATTTCCAAAGAGGAATTAAAAATGAACTGTGTACATGTGGACCAGAAGCTTAAGCTCTATTCAGGCGTTATGAATCCAGGTACAGAAATGTGGGGGGTGGGGTGGGGGGGAGGCTCAGCCGGAATGCAAAGGCCCTGCCTGCCCTCCTGCTCCTTGGCCTCACAACCCAGTCCACCACTGTGTGTTCAGCATTTGCTTGCACTGTTTCGAGCAGGGGGAGAAACTCCTCCTGCATTCTGTGCTTGCCTGTGCAGACAAACACTGAATGTGCGGGGGGGGGGGGGAATCCGTGTGTTCTTGAGGCCCTTTAACTTTCTGCCCAACCATGTTTCTAATCATGCTTTCCTGTGGCTGCTATTTACTTGGGGGGGGGGGTCCAATTAGTGTTACGGGAAACTTTTCCTAAGTGAAATAGTGGGTGTGGGGGGGCCTGATTCAGATCTTGGCAGGGGCAGAAAGTTACACCATCCCTCCCCTCCTACACCATTGTCCTGATCCACCTGCTATTAATAAAAGAGCAAACTAGTCACAATCACCTGCTTCAGCAATATGTAGCTCGACCCAGTCAAAGGCTCTGTACCTGTTGTTTCATAAACCCTCAGTTTTGAAGGACTCTGAGCAACTCTTTCAAAGCTGTCAATCCACAGAAGGAAAAAACACAAAAATTATAAACTGCATAGCGCTTTTAGATGCCCACATGTAAGCACAGTTTCCTTCAGATAATTTTAGTATTGCCGTTTGAGTACAATAAATGGGTGCTTTGGGAATTGCCCATTGTTGAGGAAGAAAGCAACACATCGGGAAAGTGTCTCGAGACCCCCGCAGAATAGAAATGGGAAGACTTCAGAGAAAAGTCATAAATAATGATACTCTTCTCTCTCAGTATAATTGAATGTCATCGTACTGAAAGCAGAGGACCAACGTGATGTGATTGGAAGGACTGAATGTCCTTAACTCCTCCTTTGTGGAAAGTTGTGGTGTTTTGATCTCAGGTGGCAGCAGCTGCCGAAGGAAGCAGACAGAGCATTTCTGGAAAGCTAATCAGGTGGGGGGGGGGGGGGAGGAAGAAGCTGGATTGAACTGGGATGAACTGCAGAATCAGACTGCTGCCTTTACAGCACAATCCTATGCATGTCTGCTGAGAAGGAAGCTGCTTGCTTTCAGTGGGGCTTGCTCCCAGGCCAGCGGGGGTAGAATTGCAGCCTTAATTTCTTCTTGTTTAATGACCATCCGCTGCGCATGTAGCAGAATGAGGTGGTAGAGTTCTGAAATGGTGGAATGGATAGTACCACTGCAGGTGCAGGGTCATATTTTAAAATGTAAAAATAGAGTAGAAAACAAGAACAGCAGGGAGTGGTATTTGTCTCTGATGTGCTCCTTCCCCACTTTCTGTGCCTTTGATAGTTGCAGCTGCAACTCTGCAGCTTGGATTTGTACCCTTATTCTCCCCTCTCCTTGTTTCTACACCTTCTTTTTGCACCCCTTTCCTCTCCTCTGCACCCCTAAATATTCCCCTCCTTGCCTCTGCAGCAACCCAGCCAGCATCACAGAGATCACAGAGGGGGCAGACACATGTGGGGTATTGTGTTTTTTGTGCTTTGCAGTTGAGAAAATGCAGGGTTTTGCGCTTTGTTTGAGAAGTGCTGTGGGCACTATGTTTTTAAGTGTCACTATGCATAGGCTTTGTGCTTTGTGTGCACATTTTAAATTGTTTTAATATTTTTTTATTTTGAAACAATTAATTAGCCAATTACTCAATTAATTAGATAATTAATTAATCTGATTAATTATCTAATTAATGAACAATTAATTAGCGGGGGTACTTCAGAACATTGGACCTTGACTGGGGGTACCCGAGCCTCCAAAGGTTGAGAACACCTGTGCTATCTTATTCTGCTATCTTGTACCATCTTATTCTGCTGCACATGAAGACCAAGCGTGACTCTGTTATCGATCAAACTTATACTGATTCAGATTCTACAAGATACTGTATAAACTGAGACTTGTCTTGACTATTTTCTGACGTTGTTGAAGGCCCCTCCCCACACAGGAAGCTGCCTGTCCCCTGAAATCATTGGAGAGGGCTCTTCTATGTATTCCATGATTACTGACTTCAGTACGTCTGGTGGTGACATGGGAAAGGGCCTTTTCTGTGGTGGCACGTAGATTGTGGAACTCCCCCAGGGGAGATGAGATCAGCACCTTCACTATTTCCATTTCAGCACCAGCTGAAAGATTGCATGTTTCATTTGGTCTTTCCCTGATCATTTATTGTTGTCTATTGTTTGGTTTTGCTGGCCTCATGGTTACGCTTGCTGCCATTATTATTTGATCTTAGCTTTATTTTTAATTGAATTTTATCTTTAATTGTAAGCTATCTTGAGTGCCCACTTCATGGGATGGGGAACGTGCGGGGTGAAAATCCTTAAATAAGTAACTTTTTAAATCACAGGGTTTTTTTTTCCCTGACCTCCCCCCCTCCCCCCATTTGCCTTCAGACTTGTGTACTGCAGGAAGACTGGGCCCAAAGAGGATGCAAATAACTTTTGAAGACCGATTTCAGATTAACAATGCAGAAATTCCATCAGTCTTCAGACTGTTTTCACAGAATCCTGACTAAAGAAGGCAGGCTGCAAAAATGCTCTTTTATTTTGTTTTGAAATGTACCCTAGTATGGGCCAGATGTTTCCACTTCCCCTTTTATTTTATGACAATCTATGGAAGGCCTTGCTTGCTGAATCTCAGATTTTAATTTGCCATTCTGTACCTGAATTTCATTCGTCTGCCGTCTTCTGGAGTAGACTGGGAACCCAAGCTGACCCCAACCTCTTGTTTTATTGAATTGTATGTTCTAAGGCCTGGCGGGATATGGTTCATGGGATCACGAAGGGTCGGACACGACTTAACGACTGAACAACAACAACAACATGTTCTAATAACTTGTCTACCAACTGGGACAAGCTCAAACTGTCTTCAGAGCAACACAGTCACCGGAGCTCTTCTCTCTCTTCCCCACCCTCTTTCTGGGCCCTCCAGCTCACTTGAGGGTGGTAAAACATATAGACCAAAGCCAAACCACACAGCCTGCCCTTTTGCTAATTTAAGCCGGAGCTACACCGCCCGCGTCTCGCTCTGTATGTGTCTGGTGTCCCCCCCCCCCCGGTTCAAACAACAGGCTATTGGCTGAACAAAACGCAAACGCGGGCAAAATCGAGCTGGACTCCACTTTGCCTGCATTTGAGTTTCGTTCAGCCAATCAGAGCCCGTTGTTTGAACCTGGGGGGGCGGGACACCAGACGCATACGGAACGCAAACACGTGCGGTGTAGCTCCGGCTTCATACATGTCTGCCTTGTCGCCTAGTGGGATACATGCTTGTGCTTCTGCCGGCTTCTTTCTGCTAAATTTTGCAAATGAGATTGTTTAATTGTTTTGCATCCAGTCCATCCTTACCCATGCCTGGTGGAAGTATTCTTGTAATTCAGTGGCTAGCTATTAGCAGTGACCTTTCATTGTACTAATAGAATGTATGCCCGGAGTTATGCCGTTGAATTAGCATTATCATTGTGTAGGCTGATCTCATGGTCACTGGATCAGTGATGTAACTCCACTCACCAGATTCCAGTTGTTGTTTGCAATGTCTTCATCGTTTTTGCACAAATGTCCTTAAGGCATTGTCGAAAGGCAAATTGTAAGGATCATAAAGCCAATAGGAAACTACATTAATAACTGGTTGTAAAAAAATAACTTTAAGAACAATTGATATTATATTTAAATTGTAAACTGCGTTTTGCTCAGAAATCCAAGACTAAGCAGCAACATCATCTGTTATTTATGTATTATAACAGACCAGGAGTGATGATAGGCTACCTAGAAGACATCAGAAAATGCCTTGATTCATCATCAAAACTCTAGACTCTAAAGTCTAGAGAGAGGTTACCATGAGGGCTTCTCTGGGAAGGATGTTCTACAACTGTTCAAGCTGTATAGAAGTTCTTGTTTTTATTCTGCTGCATGGGATCATGAAGGGTCGACACGACTTAATGACTGAACAACAACAACAACATGTTTTCTGTTTAGTATTGTATCTGTTTTAATTGTAATTTGAATGTTGATGGATTGTTTTGCTGTTTTGGTTTTATTTTATGACACTCTGCTCTGGGAACCTAGGTGGAAAGTTGACCTACAAATCCATTAAACAAGGCTGCAACCCTATACACACTCACATGGAAGTAAGTTCTACTGAACTCAGTAGGGCTTACTTCTCTGTAGATACGCACAGGATTGTGCTGTAAGTTGTATTTTTGAAAGGGAGGCACAGAGGTAAAACTAGACTGGAGCAGAGAAAAGTAGTTCTGCAAGGCTCCGTTACACCGGAATCAGCGGCCCCTCCCCTTTGCTGTTGGAGCCATTCCGGCAGCGACAGGGGAGTGTCCTGCGTGTTGCCATTGCCGCCAGAATGGCTCCAACAGCAAGGGGGAGGGGCCGTTGACTCCGGTGTAACGGAGTCTTGCAGAACTACTTGCCTCCGCTCCAGTCTAGCTACGCCACTGGGGAGGCACTTGGAGCAAGACTTCCCTTTGTAGTCCTCTGAGAGGGTACTAAAAGTTGTATAGTATGGGCTTCCTCGGATGTATGCCAGGTCCAGACCTGGCGTACATTCGGGGAGGCCGTGTAAGACCGATCCGGGCTGGGAACGGGCATAGGATATCGGCGGAGTGCACCACCGATATCCCCGCCCCCTCCCAGCCTGGGCTGGCCAATGGCCCCCCTTCCCTCACTGGCCTGCCTGTCCCCACCCCTGCGCCAAGCAACCCTACCTGGGTCGTCCGGCGCAGGATCGGTCTTCCTGGGGTGTGAGTGTTGCCGGCCTCAGCGCTGGCGCCGCTTATACCTGAGTCGTCACAAACATGCTTTACCGCACATTTGTGACGCTTTGGAGCGGCGGAGCGCGCGAGGATTGCGCCGATAGTTTAGTTCATATTCAGTTATTTTTCTGCTTCCCCTTTAACATCATTGTTGGCTCCTGTTAGAGACTGTGTTGGATGTACCATTCGTTTGATGCAGGCTGATTTTTAAGATCTCAAACGAAAGAGAGTTGATTCTGGCTGTGACTGCTCTGCTGTTGATTTGTTTCCAAGAGTAATTAAGTGAAAAGCTGTCTCCATGTTGCTGATATAACATTTTCTGCCTTGCCAAGGCCTAGGAAACCTGGTTGCCATGAATCAGCGGTGATAGTTTTTTTGTTAAAAGATGGCTTTTATGGCCGGTTTGCAATCCTAACATGGGGATTTGGCCCCAGTACCAACAAGGCACAGAATTCATGAATATCACAGGGCAGTGATGCAGAAAAAGAGACTGAATGCACTCGTCGAAATGCAGTTTGTTTGTTTTTTAAGTGCAGTTTCTTTTTAAAAAGTGCAGGGTTTTTTTTAATAAAAAAGAGTGGTGTTTGTAATGTTACTATTTTATACCTTAAAATATACATATATTTTATATGTTATTTTATATAACATCAGTAAGCTGTTAAGGGATGTAGAATCTCATCCATGACTCTTCCCAACTCATTTTGAGATGCATTCCGTTTGGGCCTGATTGGTGAGATGGATCTCTCCACCACCACTTTTTGGGCAGTCATGCCATCTTCTTGCATGAAAGCCCAGCTGAAACAGAGAGGAAGTATGCATAGTATGTATGGTAGCCCCTCAAATGAGGAACTCCTTGTCTCAGTACGTTCAGGAGATCTCCTCTGCTGGAGTGCTTTATTTTTGTGTGTCTCTGATCTCTTGTTTTAAAGTGTTGAAACCATGAGTAGTTTCTCTTCTCTAACTCTAGGTTTTGTTTTTAATGCTAATATAGTTTCTCATAGTCTCTCTGTATTCCTATGGAAACAGTGGGGGAGATGAAGTTAAAGAGGGAACATTTTATACATGCCAAGCATATTTATTGTACCTGCTCAGTGCTGGTATACCATCTTTCAATCCTTGTGATTGCGCCTGGAAAAAGTTCCTAGTGTGGAACGAAACGTCGGTTTTGCACCATCTGCAGCCTTGAATTTTTAATGTATTTCAGTCCTGTGCGCAGCTTTTTGAACTGGCTTTTGGGAGCTGCGTTTCAGCGTTGTGAATTTGTTTTTAATTGTATCCTGGCTTTGAAAGAAAAATACATGGCATCTTTACCCGTATACCCTATATCTTGTAAGATTATACCTGGCCATGAAAGCTTCCGCTCAAACTGTATTAATTGCATTCTGGGTCCTTTTTTAATAGATAGGGCAGCTTTGCTATACCTGGAGAGGTGGAGCTTTAATTTCATTCTATTATCAATCAAAGGTGAAAAAGAAACGGCTGAGAAAGCCGACTATTTACCTTGTTTCACTGGTGTGCTACTGCCAGCCAACCCTATTAATTTGGCATATGATTGGGATTAAAACCCAAGTGCTAAGCTGTGGTGAGTGTTAAAGGAGAACATCACAAGAGGTGATAGAGGTTGGTCATAAAAAAATCATTGTTTTATTCCAGTGTTGCAGAATTGGGTGCTGAGGCAGGAGTATCTCAAGCCACCTAGTGGGTTCATTGCACTTGCAGATTTGAATAGATTTGAGAGTGGATAGAGATAAGTTCTTTTCCCTCTCGAACAACACTAGAACTAGGGGACATCCACTAAAATTGAGTGGAGGGAGTATTAAAACAGTCAAAAGAAAATATTTCTTTACCCAACGTGTAATTAGCTTGTGGAACTCCTTGCCACAGGATGTGGTGATGGCACCTGGCCTAGATGCCTTTAAAAGAGGATTGGACAGATTTATCTCTTAATGCCAGATGCAAGGGAGTGGCGACAGGATACAGGTATCTTGTTGTCTTGTGTGCTCCTTGATCCAGTAGGGCTCTTGTTATGTTCTGATGAATGAGGGCCATCTGGTTCAGAGTACATTCTCTTAACCACAACAGACACTTCTCTAAGGTAGGAGGCTCCCTTATACTGAGTCGTTGGTCCGTCTAGCACTGCATTGTCCACATTGCATGACAGCAGCTTTCCAGGGCTGTGGACAAGGGACTGTCCCAGCCCTACCTGGATATCCTGCCCAGGATTGAACCTGAGAATCCTACATACAAAGCATGGGTCTACCACTGAGTTATGGCCCTTCCCAAGTAGTTCTAGTGCTACATGAAGTGCATAATACTAATAACTGTATTATACTGTTATACTAATACTATATTATATATATATAATATTATAATATTATAAAAAGGTATCCCCTGACAATTAAGTCCAGTCGTGTCCAACTCTAGGGTGTGGTGCTCATCTCCATTTCAAAGCCGAAGAGCCAGCATTGTCCGAAGATGCCTCCGTGGTCATGTGGCCAGCATGACTCTCCTTGCCGCAGCGCGTAGCATGCAGCTGGAACACGGAGCGCTGTTTACCTTCCCGCAAGCGGTACCTATTTATCTACTCACATTGACATGCTTTGGAACTGCTAGGTTGGCAGGATCTGGCCAAGCAACGAGCGCTCACCCCGTCGCGGGAATCGAACTGCTGAGCTTTCGATCGACAGCTTATGGTTCAGCGGTTTAATACTAATAACTGTATATACATAATACTGTATTATGAAGTGCATAATACAGTGCTGTATTATGAAGTGCATAATACAGTATAACAACTGTATTATAAGGTATCCCCTGACAATTAAGTTCAGTCGTGTCCGACTCTAGGGTGTGGTGCTCATCTCCATTTCAAAGCCGAAGAGCCAGCGTTATCCGAAGATGCCTCCGTGGTCATGTGGCTGGCATGACTCTCCTTGCCGCAGCGCGTAGCATGCAGCTGGAACACGGAGCGCTGTTTACCTTCCCGCAAGCGGTACCTATTTATCTACTCACATTGACATGCTTTGGAACTGCTAGGTTGGCAGGAGCTCGCCAAGCAACGAGCGCTCACCCCGTCGTGGGAATCGAACTGCCGACCTTTCGATCGACAGCTTATGGTTCAGCAGTTTAACCCGCTGCGCCACCCGCTGGCCTTCAACTGTATTATACTGTTATACTAATACTATATATATATATATATATATATATATATATATATATATATATATATATATATATATATATACACATACATACATACATACATACATACATAATATAATATATATTATATATAATATGACCTTGGGCCAGTCACTATCTCTCAGCCCCACCTACCTCACAGGGTTGTTGTGAGGACAAAAAGGAGGGGAGGAAATATGTACACCAGTCTGAGCTCCTTGGAGGAAGGATGGTATAAAAATGTGAAAAATAAATAAAAATAAAATAATATAATAATAGTATATATAATACTAATAACTGTATATACATAATACTGTATTATGAAGTGCATAATACAGTGCTACATGAAGTGCATAATACTAATAACGCTCCATTAGTCATGTACATATGTTCAGGCTCTGCTGTTTTGTCTACTTAACACAATTAAAAAAGAAAATCAATGAACAGAGTGGAGAGCTGCAAGGTTCTGACCCCATTCATCATGATAAGCTAACTTTCTGAAAGGTTTAATTTTGTATGGCCATCATAATTCCTGCCTCTGCTAGAGAGCCAATATTCGCTATAACACCAAGAAATCCTTATCTGTGTTTAAACATGTCTTTTATTGCTCATTAAACAGTTTCAACTAACAATCCTATCTTTTCCTTTACCCAGGAGGACCAGCCCTGGCCAGTGCAGAACAGGAGATCTCTTAGCCGTATCTGCTACTTGACTATGATCCTGATGCTATTGCTTCTTGGTCTGGTTTTGACATCAATGTATGTCTACAGATATTTCTCAGTAACTGGTTCGACCCCGGTACGTACAGCACGATCATGTGGGGATCGTTCTTGTATTTATGTTACATGTTCCCTCCCTCTCACCATTTGTCATTTGCCCTCTTCCTTCACTCAGTTTGTATGTCTAGCATAAAACTGTAAGATAGCTTTTTATCGCCCCCACTTCAAATTCAGGTTTCTGTTTCTTACATTTTTCTTTCTTTCTTTCTATGTCTTCCCTTACTCTTTTTCTTCCTGTGTCTACTCTTCACAAGATCAGCATCTAGTAGCCCTGTTTGCTTCTCTTGACCATAAGCCCTTTTTCTGCCTTCACTTGCAATGCTCCATATGTTCCTATGACATAAGGCCAGTTTCTTCTCCTGTAAATCCTGAGCAAGTAATAATGAACTTGCTGAATCATATAAGGTCCATCTAATCGAGTGTTCAGAAGGAGTCAGGCAGCTACATTTGGAAGCTCACAAGCAGGGAAATGAGGGTGATGGCCATCTCCTGTTATCTGGTCTTAACATCTGTGGTTCTGCTTCTGAACATTAACATTCCAGTTAGCTGTCACAGCTGTTAGCTTTGCTGGACTGGCTCAAGGTTTTGTAGGCCACTCCTCCTCCTCCTCCTCCTGCACTTGCTGGAAGAAGTATAGAGGGAAGAAGAGTGTTGGGCTAGAGTGCCTCCCAGGAGACCCTCTAGCTCACCACTGTCCTCTTCTCCCTCTTTCACATATTTGGCAGAGGTGGGACATGGCTCCCCCACTAATCTTCCACCTGAGGTGACTCCCTCAGTGTTCCTCATGGATACACCAGACCTTCCTGTCTTTGCTGAATTTGTCTAAACTCCCCCCCCCCAATACATAGTTTCCCTGTCCATATCTTCAACGGGTTGTATTGTGTAAGAAAGGGCTTCTTTTTTTCTGCCTGTCCCAAACCTTCTGACAACAGACTCCTTTGTCATACCCTAAAAATCTTCAGCCTTTTCCAGACTACTTGAGCTAGGCTTACCAGATCTCCAACCGGGACAGAGTGTTAGACCTTTAGGAGAAGGAATGTGGGCAGGTGTAGCTTGTTAAACCACTGTGTTCAGTGGGGCTTGCGTCTGAGTAGACATGCCTAGGATTGTGCTCTAAGGTTTAACAAGCTACACCTGCCCACATTCCTTCTCCTAAAGGTCTAACACTCTGTCCCGGTTGGAGATCTGGTAAGCCTAACTTGAGCCTCCCATTGCCTGCACCTCCTCCTCTTTGCCCTGTCTTCATTCATCATTTGAGCAATTCCTCCAACCTGTCTTACAGCACAATCCTGACCAACTTTCCAGGGCCGGTGCAGCTGCAATGCAGCCCCGAGGTAAGGGAACCAATGTTTCCTCACCTTGAAGAGACCACTGTGACTGCCCCTGCACCACAAAATGCAGTGTGCGCCCTGTTGGCACAGCTGCATCGGCACTGGAAAGTTGGTTAGGATTGCGCTGTTATTTGCCCAGGATAATGTTGTAACCTGTTCTGGTAGGGGCTACATCACATTCAGAGGCGTCGCTCCGGTAGGGGCGGGGCTGTAAGTATCGCTCCGGTCATAGTCTCTTTACCGAGTGAGCAGGAGGCAGCCCCGCCCCCTCACTGTCCGAGCCAGTCCCCTGCGGAGAAAGCAGCAGGCAGGGTCTCTTGCCTGCTGCTTTCTCCGCAGGGGACTGGCTCGGACAGTGAGGGGGCGGGGCTGCCTCCTCCTCGCTCGGTAAAGAGACTATGACCGGAGCGATACTTACAGCCCCGCCCCTACCGGAGCGACGCCTCTGATCACATTTATGTTATTATGGCAACTTTAATGCCTCAAAGTAGTAGCAGAAATAGGGCCCAAGCAGATATCCCAGGAATTGGTGTCTTGGGTGTTTTGGCAACACTTTGTGTAGAGTCTCTCAATAATATATATGACTGGAACAGTGAGGGTAATTTCCCAGGTCCCTGCCTTTTTTTTTTTTTGGTTCCAGCCAAATTAAGTGGGGCCAGGACTTTTGAAATCATGCACATTGAGGTTCCTTACCAGCTTATTCTCCAGTCAAAAGTATTCTCCCTGCCCCCAGTTCTGAGTCATGTCATGTTTTCTGGATGTGAATAACTTGCCTTCTCAACTGCTGCCACCAAACTAATTTTTTTAGAACTGCAAGGCATCTCCTGGGTAGAATCCAAGCTCTATGTGGCCAACAGCACTTATCCACTCAGCAGTCCTCTCTTTTATATGTGTTTCTTTGGGCAATAAATTTCCCAGCTACAAAATTAATTTGCAATTTTCATTTCCAAGTACTTAGTCATTGCTCTCTTTTTTTAGTGCGTTTCTGAACAATGATTGACAGCTTTCCCTTGTCTTGCTAGAGGCAGGTTTGCTCTGTGTTTTTACAGGGAGGAGGGCTGTGGAGAAGTCTTCTGTCACATCAGACTTGAACTATGTAGTTTAAAGGTAGGCTTACCAGATCTCCAACTGGGACAGAGTGTTAGACCTTTAGGAGTAGGAATGTGGGCAGGTATAGCAGTGGCGGAACTTGGGTGGAGCGCGTGGAGCAGAAGCTCCAGGCGCTCGGGCGGGTGGGGGGGGCGCTCGGGGAACTTACCCTCGGGAAGCACCGCGTTGCCTCAGCCTGCCCTCCCTCCCTGGAGCCTGTTTGGCTCCAAAATGAGCTCAAAACGGGCGGGGGGGGCGTCGATGTGACGCGACACAGGCCCCATGCGCCGGGTGCTGGGAGGGCGCCCGTCATTTCTGAGGTATAGCTTGTTAAACCTTAGAGCACAATCCTAGGCGTGTCTACTCAGAAGCAAGCCCCATTGTGTTCATAATTAGCATGTGGCTACTAGTTCTGTTGTGGGTATAGGTGCAGAGGAACCAGAATTGGCCAGGGCAGTTGTCCTCCCAGCTGCTTCTCTAGCAACCGTCTTTTGTGCTGAATCTCGGTCATTGAGCTCTCTCTAGATGCAAGGAAGGGTGCCTCCTTTTTTAGTTTTCCCTTCTTAGAAACTACCCTTTCTGGGACTCTCTGTGTCAGGTTGCTGTGTCTTTCATAGTTACTCCAGAAGGAATCCAAAGGTGTATGGGAAGGTCAAGTGCTTCTTCCCCCATCCCTGTACTGTGGATTGCAGCGGCCCCACCAGACCACTACAAGAGACTGATGCTTGTATGCATGTAGGTTTCCTCCACACGTTCCTGAACCCTGGGATGCTACTGCTCCCCACTCTATGTGTTCAGTCCATAGGCACACCTTTGATGTGGAAGAGTTGGGACCTGAATTTCCTTATTTTTTTCCTTCCTGCTGCTTTTCCTTTTTGTATGGTGTGTATTAAATTGCAAGTCATTGTTCTAAACTGTAAACCGCCACGACTGTTTTGGCAGAAAGGCAGCATTATAAATGTAGGAGGTAAGTAAGTAAATGAATAACAGAAGGCGAACTGATAATAGAGTGACTTCTGTAGTTTTACTTGTGAAGTTTTGAACAGCTTCTGTTGGTCTCCCTGGTCAGTGTGCATCCAGATGGTAGTGATGGAAAATGACAGATGTTCATCCAACCCCTGCCCTCCACTAGCTCCTGTGACCAGTTCCTGTGCTGGTCCTACCTATCAAACACTTTGTCTGCGAGTGTCCTCCGGTCAAAGCAACGTGGAGAGAGCTAGCCCAAAAAATTGGACTGGTTGTGTCTGGAATCGGAGAAGCTGAGTTTTTTCAGGGACCTAGGAAAAAAAATCAGGAAACGAAAAAGAGAACAACAGGTTGCAGTCAGAGGATATTGGATGGTACCCTGGTCCATAGTAAATCTAATAACAGCCCATTCCAACCCAACTCCTCCGCAAGTCTGGCATAAGAGTGGCCTAAGTTCAGCATAAGTTCGACATAACTTATGTCTGAGTTATGTCAGAGTTATGCCTGAGTTAGGCAGGCTGCAGTTTCTGTGGCCCAGCACCACCCCAGGATCCAGGCAACACTTACCTCCCAGGCAGGCAGGCTCTCCAGGCTCCGTGTCCGGCTCGGGCATGTGCAGGCCTCTGTCTGCATGTGTCAGCGTCCATCCATGGCAGCTGCCGCAGGGTCTGTTGCAGCCCGGTCGCAAAGGGGCTGACCGCAGGCATGGGGGTTGTGCCAGTCATGTGGTGGGCGCAGGGCAGGTGACAGGTGAGCGAGGTCCCCTTGCCAGCCGCCACAGGGCACCCTGTGCAGTAGCTGCCTGCTGCAGGGGAGAGTGGCCGTCCCTTCCCTCCTGCAGAAGGCGATTCCACCCCCAAGCCACGTTGAGGCCGCACGTGGGAGTCATGGGGGGGTGAGCGGGGGAGGGAAGGGAAGGTGGGGGTGGAAATGTCACACACAAGGGGGGTCTCATGAGGTCTGGAACTGCCTCTGACATGACTCGCCCGTGCGCTGCCTGAAGCCCAGGGCCTCTAGGGCCGGAGCAATGCCCACAAAGAAGGCAGCCCGGCATGCGTTCTGCTCTGTGCCCCGGCCAAGACCGAGAGATGCCTCGGGCTTGTCTGCTGCGAGCGTGAAGGGCTCACGCAGCTCATCACACCCCCAGATGGGGCGACGACGGCGCCTCGCGGCAGGCGCTCTGGCAGGGTGGGGGGTGGCCAGCAGCCATCATCAGGGAGTGGGAGGGGAGGCAGACACACAGGCAGGCAGACAGGGGGTGCTGGGGAGGGGCACGGGTGGGTCAGAGACAGACAGACAGACAACAAGGCTGGTGGGGAGACAGATTCGAGAGAGGGGTCTGCAGAGACCGATAGGGACACAGGGGGCGCTCCGCAGATGAAGGTGATGCATAAACAGGCGCCTCTTATGCAGGCAGACCTTCGACGGAAGCGCCAGCATTACGGGCGGACCTTTGACGGAAGCGCCGGCATTATGGGAAGACCTTTGACGGAAGCGCCGGCATTACGGGCGGACGCCCTGGCTGTCACTGTTTGCCTGCCTGAGAGGCCCCCCCAACTCCCAACTCCCCTCTGTGCCATGGGGGTCTGGCAGCCCCCCTGCTGTGTTCTCCCAGGGAAGGCCGTGGCAGTCCCTGGATGGGACTCATGTAGGGGCTTCAGTGCTGGGGGCTGTCTTTGTGTGGGGGGCAATGCTTGTGTAAACACTGGGCACATATGTTTTACTGGGGCTCTGCCCAAAGGGCGTCTTTATTGTTCTGGAACGTTAGCAGAGATGGCCAGGCGAGGCTGCCAGGGGAAGTCACAGCAGCCAATCTGAAAGCAGCAGCAGCAGCAGCACACCTGCCCCATGGACCTGGAGATGCAGGCTCTTCCCCTGTGGAACCACAGCCTGCTCCATAGAAAGGGGAGGGGCATCAAGTAGGACAGCCAGGGAGGTGGAGCAGCAGCAGCAGCTGAGGAGGGTTGCAGGGCTGGCTCCCTGACCTCTGGCAGCATCGAGGCAGACGACAGTGGGGCAACCAGACTGCAGGCCCAGGGGTGCTCCCAGGAAGGTAGGTGGTAGTGGACGTTCCTGGGGAGACAAAAAACAAGGGGGTGTTACATGGCAGCTGGTGTGTGGTAGCAATCGCCATTGAAGACAAGCCAGTGTGTTGGTTGCTAACGCCTGCAGGGAGAGAAAAATAACACAGCTGATCAGTGTGAGACACATAGCATGGTCTGAGCTGCTTCCCTGGGTGTCAGGGGAGCATGATCCTGTAAGGGAAAAGGGTCAACGACAGAGACAACAACACAACTTGTGGGTCACAACCATGGCAAACCTTCCAATACTGACCTGTCAGTTGCCCCTGTGGAGAAAAGGGGGGGGGGAACAGCTGGTGTCTACATAAGGCTAACGGTTCCACAGTTGTGGCATTGTCTGCTCACATGACTACAGGCAGCTATCAGACACAACAGTGGTAAAGAGGCATGTATCCTATATATCATTGCAGGCTATGGAGGCAGCTATGAGACAACACATTGGTCAAGAGGCATTTCAGAGAAGGCGTTGCAGGCAGCTATGAGACAATACATTGGTCAAGAGGCATTTCAGAGAAGGCATTGCAGGCAGCTATGAGACAGGACATTGGTAGAGAGGCATGTATCCTACCTATATTTCTATATGCAAAGAGGCAGAAGTCAGAACACATGTCAGCACGAACCCTGGTCTTACCTGCACTTACCTGCTGGTGTTGTTGCCTGTGGGGGAGAGGGGCTGGGAGAAAGACATGGGTTAGCAAATGCTTGCAAGGAGACAGCTGCCCAGGCAGAGCTGTAAACAGTTTGGCCACAGCCAGAAAAGCCCTCTCTGCCCTAGAGGGGGCAGAGAGGAGAGGAGAAGAGAGAAGTGGGGTGTTTGTGAATTTTGCCCTCCACTGACAAAGTCCCACTTTGTGGCTGTGGGGGACAGAACCCCACGCCACGTGCTCAGAGAGAGAGAGAGAGAGAGAGAGAGACTGGGGGCCTGGGGCTGGGCTTTTGTGGGAAAGAGGCTGGGTGGGGCTGGGTGCTGATAGGCTCCCTATCTTTGGCATAACTCTGTCGGTTTCCAGACCTTGCTGACACAACTCCGACATAACTCCGACATAACTCAGGAGTAGGGTGTTAGAAATTTTCAGGAGAGGGCTGGGGTGGGTAAGGTAAAATGGTTCCCATGGGTCTCCTCGAATTTATGTCAACCCTTTTGGTCGACATAAAATTTGTGTCAGCTTTTGTGTTGGAGGGGGCGTGTCTGTGCTCGCCAGAGTCTGTAATCCGACGATAATTGGTTTCCGCCCCCGTTACGCCCATGGTCCGCCCACTTTTATGTCGACTTTAGGTCCGACTTATGTCGGCGTCGGTGGTGCGCATGTGTGTCCGTTCTTTGTCCGTCGGTCGTAAATTCGACATAACTTCGCCATAACTTCGCCGTAAATGGTCGCATTCCAGACATAACTTCGACATAAGCGACTTATGCTGAGTTTATGTCTGACTTGTGCTGCTTAGCCCTTGCGTTGGAATGGGCTGTAAATCTATTTGTGTTATTAGCTTTAACTTACCAACGGTATAGGGAAATAAAAACTGGGAAAGAATGCAATATAAAGAGTTCGGTTGAATACATTTTGTTCAGGGTGAATTATTTTAAATTGTATGAAAAGGAATGAATGTCTAAGTTTAAATGAATTAAGTTTTGGCCCTGGGACCAGGGAACCACCGCTCCAATAACCTGAAGATCGGTTTAAAAAAAGAAAGAAAGAAAAAGACATAGAAGGCAAAGACTTAGAGATGGTTGAAATGATGTATTAGTAAGGAAAGTATAATGTATTAGTTAGCAAGTAAAGCGAATCCCAGTATTGTGACGGTTTTTGTGAACGGGTTTGTATGAAACACAAGTAGTAAGATATCTTTTTAATAAAAATCCATATTCCTTAAAAAAAAAAAATCTATATTCCTACCAGTCCACACCACAGGTGCAGGCACTGATGGGACAAATGGAAACTACATTGTTTGTGTAGCAGAAATGTCACTTTAAACCTGCAAAAACAAGTCACACCTGTGGATTTGTTTTGTTTTGAAAGTTGCACTTTGTTAATTTCCAGCTCTTCCAGTCTGGTGCAGGAGCCCCCAACCAAAACCACATGATGGACACTATTTCAGCATGATGTCTTCTCCTGTTTAATTGTCTTGTGCTGCTTGAGAGCCTTTCCCTCCACCCCACGTCTTGCAAAGGCCTTAACGTTGTACATCTTTGACCTGTTCTTATTTCATTTGCACAGACATACGTAGAAAATGTATTCCACTGTGGGATTATCTATCAAGACCATTCCTACTCGCAGTTAAGGGAACAGCTGGAACTGCACGAGGATGTGAGGATTTATCTTGAGCAGGACTACGAACACATCAACGTCCCGATGCTCCACTTTGGTGAAAGTGATCCTGCAGATATTATCCATGATTTTCAGCGGGTAAGAAGTGGGTTAGAGGTACTGCGGTGGCTGTGAGGTGAGCTACCAAACTGCTGAAAAACTGGTAACTTGGTGTGGCTTCAGACATACTGACAAAGTGACTGGAGACGAAGCACAGCAGAGTTGCACTTTCCCTTATGACACCTCCGAATTAACACCCCAAAAGGAAAGTACATGGTGAGCAGTGCAAATTTGTACAAATTGCTTTACTGATGTAACACCCTGAGGACGGTGGGGGAAGTGCCACTTCTGAGCTGGTCCCAGGGTATGATCTGAAGGCAAACTATAGAGCGCAACCTTGCTGATGCTTATTAAGTCTGGATTTGGTCAGTGCCCGGAAGGGCAACTGCATGGAAACTCTACATATGCTGTCTTGATTTCCATGGAATAAAAGTGTGGTATATATATGTAAGATATAAGATAAACTTGTAGCACTTTCTCTCCTGTTGCTTTCTCAGGATATCCAAAGCTACTTTTAGAATCTTGACTGATGGACAGCACAATTCTATCCAGCACCGGTGCAGCGTTGGCACCACGCCCACGCTGTATCCAATGCTGGAAATGGGTGGGTTGAGGGGTCTCCTCGGAGTAAGGGGCTACTCGGGTCAGCGCCACCTAATTCGGCGGCGCTGACCCGAGAAGCCCCGTGTCAGGGCTGGAGGCCTGGGAGGGTGGTTAGGATATGGTGTCCAACGAGGAAACTGATCCCTCCCCTCTCCCGGGCTCGATCTGCCCCCTCTCCACCCTCCCCTAGCACCTGCGCTGCCTGGTGCAGAACTTACCTGCTCCGTGGCACAGAGTCCTGGACTTGGCGGTGGAGTGGCGGTGCAGGTGCTTGCACTGCCTACTCTCTGGGTGTCGCAAACATGCTTCGTGACACCCAGCGCCGGCACTGAGGCCTCAATACTGGTGCTGTCAGGGTATAGAATTGTGCCGTGAGAGTGTTTAAAAGAAAATAATAAGTGGAAATCATTAACTAAAGACTCTCACCCTCCAGAAACTGACATGGGGCAATTCACAGACAAGCTATTCAGGGAGTAGTTACTCTCACACACCCTGGGAAGAAGCAATAAAATGAGATGAACCTGCAAGTAATAAATGCTGTTAAGAGTGTAAGAAGAACAAATCAGCTGAGCAGTTCATTTTATCTGGAAGAAAAGATGTCTTTTAATGTACAGTGAAGAGTTGTATTACATGTATCCAACATTCCAGAAGATGTTGCATCAAACATTAATAGCCAATGTTATATGAAGGAATTTGAGTCTGGTGTATCAATGAGAGGCTCTACAATTTTGGCCTGAAAGACGCAGGCAGGCAGCGCAATCCTCAGTGAACGTCCCCTTTCCCCGAGTAAACCTCCTGGCAGGGGATAAGATCTGGCGGGCGGCCCTAGGATAGTTACATAGGATTGCACTGTTAATAAATTCCACTCCTCTCTAATCTGATTCCTACATTGTTCTGTTTGAGTTAATGGGCCTGTTGTGAGTCCATCTTGTCTTTTTTGGTTTCAGGGGCTAACAGCCTATCATGACATAGCCCTGGATAAATGTTACGTCATTGAGCTGAATAGCTCCATTGTTTTGCCACCTCAACGTTTTTGGGAGCTGCTGCTTAATGTGAAGGTAGGTTAGAAATGCTTTGAATTCTCTCTCCCCCCTCCCTTTTTAAAATTCAAAATTCTGTGGACTAGCCTCTAATTTCCCCTAACTTCAGAAGTTTCAATCGTGTTCTAGAATTATGGGGGAGAAGGTGGGGGGCCCTCACTGAAATCCACAGGCCTTATCCCTAGACTGCCCCCAGCTTTAGTCAAATCACAGACACAAGCTGCCTTCTCAAACTTGTACGTGAGGAGGCTGGTTTTATACCCTGGTTTGTAAGTCACAGTTAAGCCACAGCTCTGGGGTTCAGATGCCATGTGGAGCTGCGGTTTAACAAGCCAGGATTCCTTCATTGTAGCTCTGTGCCTGAGCTGATGGAGAGAGGAGGGAATGATGGAGAGCTGAGCTGATGGAGAGAGGAGGGAACTCAGGACTCCTTTGGCTCCTGTTCTCGATCCAACAAGCTGTTGAGTTGGGTTGTTGGGTTGTCTGAACTGACCCTTTCAGAATCCTTCTCTCTTGAAGTTGTTTGGAGATAATTGGGGTCCCTTTGGAAAGTGGCTTCCCCACCCTTCCCCAAGGCCCCAAAGTTAAAGACAAAGGACGGTTAATCTGTGTTGCTGCTGTGGACGCTTGTACTTAAACAACTCCTGAACAAATGACACCTTCTCCTCATACCCCGGACAAGATGTATCTGGATTCGCCAGCCTTGAATATTGACACAGTGGGTGTTGGCAGTAATTGCGGAGTCAGTCTCTCTCGTTCTCTCCTTCTTTAATGCAGACAGATCTATAGCCTAATGTTTATGGCACTGTTGTGTTAGCATCTCTGCGAATGCCCACTAATAGACTGAGACAGCAATATTCTAAGAGAGGCTATCGATTTAGCCTGCCATGCCAAGACAGCAGCGTAGTGATGTGTTAAAATGCCTCGTTCCATTGGGTTTTCTAATGTCTTAGAGAATAACCAATCATTTGGCCCAGAAGGAGGGTAAGGGAGAGCCTGACTGTAGTTTGTCTTGCTTACTGAGTCATACGAAGCTGTTCATTCAACTGGTAGTCCTCTGCTGGTGACACAGTCAAACCTCTGCTTGTAGCCCATGTGGTCTGGACTGCATAGGACAGGTTGTTGGAGGAAGGGTGTCTTTTTCAGAAGCCAGCAGAAGGGACAAGCTGTCAAGCTCTGCAAGGTAAACTGTCTTGGGGTGGTATTTTTGGTTGTGTGTTTCTTTGTTGAACTTGAAATCTCATTTTGAGGATTTGGGGGTTCTGATTCTGTAATTACAGAAAGGAGAATTCCTGCCACAGACTTACATAATCCAGGAGGAGATGATAGTCACAGAGCACGTCACAGACATGGAACAGCTTGGCTCCTTTATAGTTCGCCTGTGCCGCGGCAAAGAGACCTATCGGCTGAAGCGTAGGACTGCAAGAAGACGTAAGCAGAACCACTTCTTGCTGCTACTGTTACTGTTGTTTTTGTGCTGTACTCCTTAATTATGCAGTGAATTTAGAACTGCATCTTTTATCTTGTTTCATGTTTGCAACCCCATGGTTGATGACTTTCCATTGGCAGAAGGTGGCAGAGGGGTGCCATTTTTAAGCATGGCGATTACTCAGGCTACCATCTAGTTCTTGATTGACAGTATTTATTTTGATCTGTTCTATCAGGCAAGAGCCTCAGAGATGCTAACAACATACAGTGGAACCTTGGATTAGGAGCATAATTGGTTCCAGAAACGTGCTTGTAATCCAAAGCACTCGTATATCAAAGCAAATTTTCCCATAAGAAATAATGGAAACTCAGATGATTCGTTATTCTGCAAGAGATCTTTGTGTGTGTCTGCATTATCTCCTGGGCTCAGCTAATTAAGAAGCTGCCCTGCTGAGTCCTCCTTTGCTCTTGCAAACTGTAGCTCATTAAACTGTTCTCCCCCTTCACTTTGCAATGTCTGATATGCAGAACCTGAGCCTTGTTCTGCAGAGTAAACGTCTTTGCTAGAGGCAGATGGGGAGGTGGAGAACAGCTTGTTAATGAGGTCTGCAAGACAGAAGTTGCAAAGCAAACGTCTGAGCTGCTATTCTGCACAAACGGAGCCTCTAGCAGAGGGAGAACAGATTGTTAATGAGCAAGGGGGGAGGGCAGTTTGTTGCCCAGGAGACGCTATTGTTACTCTGGAAACACACAGAGAGATATCTTGGAGAACACAATGTACTCGTATTGCAAGACATTGCTCGTTTATCAAGCCAAAATTTAGAAAACAATTACTCACAATCCAAGGTTTCACTGTACTTCAAAATGCAACAATAATACATACAAAATACAGCTTAAAAATAAAAGCAGCAGAAAGATGCCAAGAGCTGGGCTAAAAAACAATGGCTAGGAAAAAAAGCATCTAAAAGCTCTGGCTAAATTTAAAAAGTCTTCACCTAGCACCCGAAGGACATTTGCCTGGCACTGGGGCCAAGCGAGCCTCCCTGGGGAGAGGATTCCTCGGTGAGTCGGTGGGAGTGATCAATCTGAGCCTAATTCCTTTCCTATTTAAGGTCACCAAAGCAGACGGTATTTGGAAAGATGGGAAGGCAGCATTCCTCTGGTCTAGCACTCGACTCATAACACCGGGTTTCTTGCTCTATAGAAATGTTGCAGTGTTAGTAATGCTGTGACCAGCAGCCCCCCTCCGCAGTGCTGAAAACACTCCTGTTGTATAAATGCATCATTGACAGAATGATCTGTGCCAGGCACGTATCGATCCAAGACACAGGAGGTCAATCTCGTTGGCTTTGGGGGAGTCTCACATGACTGCATCTCTCAGTAGGTAAAAGAAAAAGTAATGAGTAATAGGAAGGAAATGACAACGAGCTCTGTTTGTGAAGCCTGCTTACGATGCAGCTGCATTTGTTTCCCACTGTTGGTGTTGAAGAGCTCATCTTGCCTATCCTCGCCCGCTGAAGTTTGTGTCAATGAAAATAAAACTCTTGAGTCAACCAAAGGTTTTAGGGTTTTTTTAATTATTCTGAAGGTGTGGGAATTCAAAGAATAGGAGTTTTACAGCACAGTACTATGCATGTCTACTCTGAGGTAAGTCCCATTGTGGTCAGTGGAGCTTACACTCAGGAAAGTGTGCATAGGATTGCAGCCTTACTATGGTAGCATTTCTTACTGCATCCACTGTGTTCCTTTACAAGGAATCAACCTATTTCCTCAGCAGGATAAATGCATCAGCACTGACAATCAGGGCCGGCCCATCCATGAGGCTGACTAAGATGGTCACCTCAGACAGGGCTATATGAGAGGATATACCCACCTCTGTCCACCCACTTGCCTCCCCTGATGCTTCCTCCTCTCACTTCCTAGCTTGGAAAAAAAGAGGGGGGTTGGAGCAGAAGAGGAGTGTGGTTGGCTAGAGCAGTGTTTCCCCCCCAAAAAATTGACCTGCGGCTCCCTTGACCATTGGTGACCATTGGCCTCAACTCCCCATTACATTATGTTGATGCCTGCCAATTGGCATTGCACTGTTTTTCTTTTTTTTCTTTTTTTAGCCATATATTTAATTTTTATTAATAAACTACAAAACAAAACAATACAACATACTACGAAAGATTACAGCAAGCGCGAAGCAGTAAATCCTACTTGTATACTATTATATATTTTCTACTTATAATATCTAACTAAGCCTATATCTCTAATATACTATTCATTAAATTCACACTTCATCACTTCTTCTTCTTCTTCTCTCTCTCTCTCTCTCTCTCTCTCTCTCTCTCTCTCTCTCTCTCTCTCTCTCTTAAAGAATCTATAAGTGGTATCCAAATATTCATAAAAAGATTAACTAACTTTTCCTTTATCATCTAAAAATCTTAATTCCCACTTCAAATATTTTAATATATAAAGCCACCCCATTTTTCTCCAAATGTATTAAAATAAAAACCTTCCAAATGTTTCTGGTTTTTTTTAAAATCTATATCCCCCTTTTATATAAGATTCTTAAAAACAAATCACATCTTACTTAAGTCTTTTCAAATAATAAAACATTATTTTTCTTTTATTCACAAAAGGGTTAACTAACTTTTCCTTTATCATCTAAAAGTCTTAACTTCCACTTCAAATATTATAAATTTATTGTCACCCCATTTTTTGTCTTCAAATTTGTTAATTCATCATCAAAATTTTTCCATCACTCTTAATATAAGTTTCTTAAAAACAAGTCATATCTTATTTGTTTTTTAATAATAAAACATTTTCTTCTTTTTATATAACATTAACTCCAATAATATTCCCCACACCAAAAAAAAAAAAATTATAATCCCTTTTTACTTTTGACAATTTGTCATTACCCCTTCCATCCCTCCCCTTCCTCCTTCCTCTTCTTCTTCTTTCTCTTCTTCATCTTTAAATCTTTCCCAAAAGTCCCTTGTTTTTTGAATAGTATCCACTTTGCAATTTTTTCCACAGAATCATTCACGTCTTCTATATTCCTCTCCCGAAAGACAATCTTCAGCACCTTTTTTAGTAACGTACTCTGCTTCTCTATCTCAAGTCTTGGTTTAACTCTTGGTACTTCCTCTACTACAGTCTCTTCCACTAAATCTTTCTCTTTATCGTTGTCTTTTTCTTTATCTTCGTGTACTTCCATCGTAACCTTTAATCCTTGTAATTCATCCTTTTCATCCTTTTCCTTCACTGCTTGTTTCAGTTCTGCGTTCATATTCTGAAGATTTCCATGCAAAATTATCATTTTTGCATCGAATCTCTGTTCCCATTTTTTAAAACAATACAATAGTGTAGTCATGTTGCAAATTTTTCACCAGGTGCCAATCTCTCTTCTCTTAAAAAAAAAAGAGGTAATATAAAAAACTTCTGCGGTCGACGACGTGAAACAGAAAGATTAATGGTCAAGATCCATGAACTCAGTTAAACTGAGGATGAAAATAGCGTGAAGGTACCTCAGCCAGCACTCTTTGTAAACTAGTTTCAGATGAATGAGCCCTGGATGTAAAATGCAAAGCTGTGGAGACTGAGGCTGGAGGAGCAAAAAGAAATCTGCTCTGCAAATCAGCATGAACCAACTTTCCTTTTCACCATCAACTTTATGTCATTGCTTTTTATTCTTACTTGATCTTCTTTGTCGTTTTTGTGGATAACATATTTCTATTACTGTTTAGTTATTAATGTTTGTGTAATAGTGACAGTGTTTTGGCAGTATATTTTGACTATAACCTCTGGATGTTCTGTGGACTATTTGGGGCTCAAGGTTAAGTTTTCAGGTTTGTGTTTTATTTAACAAATGTCCAGCAAGATGTTCACATTGTTTTCTACGTTTGGATTGTTTTTGTTCTCTTATTTCTTTAGTTGGTTGTATCACTACAAGTTTCTTCCTAAAATGTTCCATGCCACCTCCCGTCATCTGGCTCTTCTTTCTGGTCCACTTTTCCAGATATCCATCGACGTGCTGCTGAGAACTGCCATCACATCCGCCATTTTGAAAACACTTTCGTGGTTGACACAGCAATTTGCCAGAAGTTGTGAGAGTTGCACTCCAGACATAATCTTCTTGGGCTTGGCTTGTATTCATCCACGCAGTCTCTCTTTCTCTCCTTGAGAGAGAATTTGGCATATTTTTATTCTTGCTCCCATTGCTTGTGTATTGCTAATTTCTTAGGTCACAGGTGGTCAATCCCTTGACCTTTGGTGTCGTTATACTACATATGCTTCTTCTATTCACATTTTGGGGGGCTTACATTTATGCACTAATCCACCCCAAAATGTGGATTGGGACTTTTCCTTGTGAAAATTGGCACAATAATCCTTTCTGGGAGTGTATAATGCACTCTATGAAGTGTACAGTTGAAAACTGAGATAAAAAAGAACCAGAATAATCCTAATGGGAATGCCTTGCCTTTGGTTGACTCGGTAAAAGATTTAAGGCATACTAAGAGTTTATGAATACTATTTGACCTTTTGCATTGTAGCCAAATATAATAAGCGCCACCCCCTTGCGAGGAGATGCCCTCAGTGGAGAAAAGCCTTTTGAATACATCTGTTTAGTCTTAATAGAAAATCCACCGTAAAATTAATTTCTAAAGAATAAGCAAAAGGGGTCTCTACATAGACAACTTCTGCAGCCCTAGACTTGTTCATTCTAAGCATATTCTACAGAGCAGCGTATGTGGCTTTTGTTGTGCTAGTTTATGTGGTTTCTTTTTCATTTCTCTGCAGTAGCCACCGTCCCAAGATACAAGGTGTGCATGTGCAATCGACTTGCATGCAATATCAGACGTGTTCCCTTCAGTTTCAGTGGAGGGGGAAGCAAACGTTTTAAGCCCTGTTGGCAAGATCAAGACATTCTGGGAGCTGCCGCTGGGGAAGAAGTCTTCAAGTTGGCTTCTCTCCCTTCAAACCCTGGAAGGACGGTGTGCACAGACCTCTTGTGTGTGGGAATCTTGAGCCTCAACATAGTACTCAGTGGCTTCATGGATTAAGCTACATGAGGTACATAGTGCATTTGAGGAAGAGTCCAACAGAGAATAAAGGGTGGGAAAGGTCAGGGTGAAGAGTGTCAGCAGCCACGTGAGCAAGCTTAATTTGGACTATAGGAAAGGCAGGATATAAAAATAATAAATAATTGCCCAGTGTTTCATGATCTCACAGTGGTGAATGATGCACAAGTTCATAATGACTGGAGCCCTCCAGCACAAATAATGGGCCAGAATGGACTAGCTGTTGATATTCTGACTCTTGTAAGTTTCCTCACAAACAGTGCAATCCTATTCAATTTACACCACCAGTGTAACCAGCGGGGGAGGGCAGGGTGGGAGGCTTTGGAGGGGGAGGGGAGATTTACATTCCCTTGAATTCCCCTTTTGGAGGGGATTTGAATCCCCTTTCCATTCTGGGGCCTCCTGTTCTCCCTGCACCGCTGGTTACACTAGCGGTGTAAGTTGGATAGGATTGCGCTGAAAGACAATTGTAAGTTCACAGCACATAGTAGTAATGCACAACTATGCGTTCTTTCATATTGTTTAAGAGTGTTCTCATTCTAGAGTATATTAGGACATACCGTATATTACATTAATAAAAGAAGAGGGTTTATGTCATGTCATAATGAGGAGACAGAGGTCCATAATTTGTTGAAGGAAGAAGTAGTATGTTATAGACCTGTAATGTAACTCTTAGGTGCAGGAGATTGTCCCTGCCCATGAAAGCTTGACTCAGACTAATTCCTGTGTTTGCTGATTGGCGCCCTCTGTGATTTTCTGTAAGTCCTAAGCACACTTGCCTGAACAGAATCATTTCTAACCATTCTGTGGCTGTGAGTTTAGTTTCCCAGTCATTCGGATGGCATAAGATACAGCTTGATGTGGAGCCTTCTACAGGAGCTGGTTGCTCATTTCCCCTTCCATGTTGGCCATGAGCTCTGGAGTGGCATAATCTTTGAGGCACCATTAGGCAAATGTGTTGCACAGTTTCAAGAATGGAGGATTCCCTCTCAGTGTCAGAGGCTGTGATGACCTGAATGAATCCTGGCTCAGTTTTAGCACATCCCGTCAACTTCTCCTTCACAGCCAAATTCTCCCAGAGACAGGTAGAAATAAAAGACATGGTTTGATTAATACCTTACACTAGAGTAGGGCTTCGCAAAGTGTGGGTCATGACCCACTTGGTGGGTCACGGCCTGAGGTGGAGGGGGAGGTGGGTTGCCAGTTGGGCCCATCCATCCGCCTTTGCCTCCGTTTGGCTCCAAATTGAAGCCAAACGGAAGCAATTGGAAGCCACTTCCAGGGCCCGACCCACCTACTGTAAGCCAGCCGCTCCTGCTTTGCTCCAGCCCGGGACGGCCTCCAGAGGTCTCTGCGGGTCTTAGAAGGCCTCCGGAAGTGATTCAGTAGTCTCTTCCGGTTTCATCAGTGCAACTTCTGGTCATGTCAGGAGGACTTTCTGAGGCCTCCAGACCGTCTTGGGCTGGAGCGACGTGGGAGTAGCTGGCCAAGGTGGGTCGTGGCAGCGGAGACTTTGGGGACCGCTGCACTAGAGCAGTGAAAATAGCAGTTGGATAGTTCTGTTATCTTCATCTTCTTCGTAGGCTCATAGGTATCAATCATAGGTTGTCTTGTCCATTCAGGGTAGAGGTGAATGAGACCCTGGGAGAAGGTGTGTCTAGATTTTGTGAGACGGTGGGAGAAGGGCTGAGAAAGCAAGAGAGAGAAAGAATGTGTGTGTGAAGCTGAGAGTAGGAGAAGGGTGATGTTGAAGGATAGATTGCTTGTGGAAAGATAGGTTGAAGAATGAGCTACTGTGGTCCATTGGTAGTAGAGGAGCGTATGTGTCTGTCACTGAATTCCATCCAGTTTGCCGCAGCAAAACTGAGTTACAAAGTGTCTTCATTCCAAAAACATCACCTCATTTGACTTTTGGTGCTTATGAGCAGGGCTGTTAGGCAGCTGTGCGTGAACAAATGGTTGTGCAATGGCTGCTTTGCGTTCAATTGACAATGTTTAAGGAATACGTGAATTAAAGCCATGTAGTAAAAGAATCTTGAACTTTAATTGGAATAAAAATCACATTAAAATCCAAGGAACTGGGATTCATTAAAAATTTTAATGTGATTTTTATTCCAATTAAAGTTCAAGATTCTTTTACTACATGGCTTTAATTCCCGTATTCCTTAAACATTGTCAATTGATAGCTGGCCATGAAAGCTTCAGAATGAAGTAGCTGCTTTGCGTTGTCTCTGGGATAGTTGCCACCTTGTTTTGGGATGTTGGTCTGGAGTGATCTGTTACTGTGCTACGGCTGCAACGCTGCCCAAATGTGGTGAACGCAGCTTCTCTGCAGGGCAAATCTATGGCTCACCAATATCGATAATGAAGGGCTAGGTGCTGCACAAGCCAGAAAACAGGTGTAATAAAGACAAAAAACCTTGCATGTGGCTTATAACCTGTGGAAATAATGCACGCACTTTGCCAACTGTATGCCAGCTGTCACTTTGCCAACTGTCTGTATGGTCCTATTTAAAGCAGTTGTCCAACCTGGAGACTCTTTGTGTGTCAACATCCTTGACCTCATATTAACTTGCACATGAGAATGCAGGCAGAGTTGGCACACACCAGTAGCAGCTGAAATCTTTCCTTAGTTAGAATCAGCATTCAAAGACTGATTGATTTCAGTCAGATTTCACCTGAAGGGCTTTAGTAGCAGAAACAGGTGACAAGAGGGGAAGGAGTATCACAACTGGCTTGGGGGAAATTACGGCAAACGGATACATTACGCCTTGCATTTGCTTCTGTGCTACCTACCTGCCCTTGGGTCAGAGACCCAACCCTTTCTTCTTTGGTTCTGCATGTTTTAAACTGGTCATTAATCTTGTTAACTTTCAGCAAAACATGAATCACGACGACAAGATCTTAGTTCTTTACTAAACTAAAGTTGGTTCAAAGAGTCAGAATATCCGTGCTCAATGGGGAAAAAGACCATTAAATGCTTTATATATTTTGTCTGACCTTTTAGGAAAAAATGAATGAGATAATAAAGTATTTTACTTCTGGTTTACAGTGTGTCTTTGTGCATTTTTTCCCTATAAGGCTATTGTTTCTAAGTAATGCTAACTTGGTAGCTAGAGAAAAATATTTTTGATTACTATTGACAATTGTTTACTCTTAGCCGTAATGGTGGTCAGTGTGGATTAATTTTGTCTGTCTTTGATTTTTCCCATTGCTCAAAACTATCCCAGTGTTGAGTATTGAACATTAGACTAAAACTAAAAGGTACATCATGCAAATAAAGTAATTTATGGGGGGGGCGGAGGAAGAGGGGCTCCCCCCCACCTGCCATCAGAACGGAAGTGTGTGTGTGTGTGTCCTGCATTTGGTGAAGACAGTCTCCTCCAAAGTTCATAGAAAGCACATGGTACATTCCTTTCAAAGTGGGAGTGTGAATTGCATGCTTGAAAGTTTCCTCAAATGAGGTTGGTTGAGCCCAGTCCCACATTTACACTCTTGCTTTTGTCTAGAAAATGCAAAGGTATACTTACCATGAACAGTGACTCCAAAGGCACTTCTCAGAGCAAGCAATCTGCCTTAAGAGTGACCTTTGCTCTCAGAAATTAGTCTCTAAGCATATGGAAAAGGTATTGGATGACAAGGAAAGTAGATCTCACTCTCCATTATGGGTTACCAGCTAACTTACACAAAATTGGCTTTTAGTTTTAAAAGCCAATTTTGTGAAAATCCAGAGATTTTCAATTGTCATTTTAGTAAACCACAATGGAGGGCCGCTGAAGCCCTTTCTCCTCTGAAACAATTCTGCTTTGTTAATAGGATTTACGTTCTGTCTTTGTTCTCCCTTGCTAATGATTTGTATGAAAATAGAATCTCATCTTTCTGGAAAAAAAACCTCACCCACCCTGGTGCATTTAGCCTGCTCCTTCTGCACTTGATCCACAACCCATTAAAACTGGTTTGGGTCTTTCAATTAATTTCAAAGGGTTTTAAAACTGGCCTTTACAGCTATAACTTGGGGCATTAGACTAATTCCACAACAACAAATTCTACTATAACTGAAGACAAGGAGGGAGCAAATATGCCATACAAGCTGCTGAAAGCCAATTAGTTGCTTTAGAAAAGTGTGATTTGGGGGGGGGGGAGAGAGAGCAACAACTATGGATGATCAGCACAAGTCTGCATCTAGAAATCCCTTTTCAGGCAATATATGGTGCGGACTCCAAGTCTAGGTTATAGAACGCCATGTTGTATAGAAGTGCACCCTACTTCTAACCCCCCCCCCCCCCACACACAATCCTGATTATTTGAATAATGTTCCAGATGATGAATCATCTTCCGTTTCAGAGGCTATGCTGATACAAAGTTATGAACACAGATTATTATTTCTAGGATGCAGGGAGAAAGACTGCTTTGTGGCCCCAGTCCTTGCTTTAACATTGATCATTTTATAGCTGTACAAATACAGCTGGTGGAAGGTAAAACTACAAACACAGTTGTAAAACCATACTGAAAAAAATGAAACACACTGATCTTAAATTCAGGCCTTGCTCCAAATGCCCTCATCCTTAGGGGTGTGATAGGCATCATCCACTAGGAGCAAGGCCTTTTCGGTGGTGGCACTGACCCTGTGGAATGCCCCCCCTACTGTGGCTCAGTTGGCCCCTACCCTACTCTCCTTCAAGAGACTTAAACCATGGTGTTTTTGCTCAGCTTTTGGTGAGAGCTGAGTTATAATAATGATGGGGTTATTACTATAGTTGCCTTTAAGTTTGGATTTTCTGTTGTATTGCTACACTTGTACTTTAAAAAATGATTGCTCCATTATTCTCTGTTCTATATACCACCTTCGGTTGCCGCTGCGTGGCAAGAAAACCAGGATATAATGCTATTCCCCTCACCTCCTCCCTCAATGAGCACACATGTAGGTAGGTTGACGTAAGCTATCCTTTGTCTGATCTATTTTGAAGGTTTTAAATAACTTTTTATAGAAATCAATGTGTGAGTCAGCCCCGAATATAATTGTAATAGTGACATAGTTTATAGAATGAGTCAATCTAATCATAGTTGTGGATCATAATGTCATGAGATCTGAATATGTTTGGAAGCGAGCGCTATCAACAAAGCAACTCAAAGAGAACATTTTCAATGGCCTGTATTAGAAGAAATCGCCAGTCAAATTGCAGAAGAACTGTTTACAGTATAGTCCTCAACGCCAGCCAAGTATTTTAGGCAATGGAACTGGATGACAAGAAACCTGCATAAATTAATTTTGTGTTGTGACAAGTACAGATTTAGGCCATTGACTTTTGAAGATCAGTTCATCTTCAGAAGGATACCAGACTGATCTAATTATAGACATATGAGGGCTTGGACAACTTCAAATGCTGTCTCTAGACCAGGGGTTCCCAACCCCTTCCCGGCCAAGTACCACCTCTGGTGCCACTCTCCTGCTGTGTACCACCGGAAGTGACTGGCGATGACATCATCGCCAGTTCCAGGTTTTCGGAGGCGAGAAAATGTAGGTTTTCAGAGGCTCTGGGTGAGTGGGAGGGCGCTTCTCAGCATTCTCGACAGGCTCGGCCAAAGACAGGAGCCTCTCAGGAGTGAAAACATGGCACTGAAAGTGCCACGTCAGAGTGGGGTTCCGGCGATCCAGCGGTCCAAGTACCACCAGCAGTTGACCAAAGTACAGCTGGTGGTACGAGTACCACTGGCTGAGAACCCCTGCTCTAGACTATGTCCTTGTGAGGAGGTAAAGTCTAGATGAAGCTCCAGTCTCTTCGCATGGTTGGCAACCAACATACATAAACACAAAACATACACACACAAAAAACCGGGTGCAGAACCAGCGCAAGTTGTTATATACAGGAGCCCTAATCCACATGTAGTTAGTGACACCCAGCAATTAGCGGCCCAAATGGGGATGCACACCCCTTAGGAGCATCCAACCAGTTCAATGGGTTTCGCTGAATGTTATATTGCAGGTGTGAATGCATGTATATTGTTTTGCCATTGGAGGAGCTGTAGCTTATAGAGCACCTGATTTGCAAATAGGAGGTCCTGGTTTCAATCTCTGGCATCTCCAGGTGGGGCTGAGAAAACCCAGCCCGAAACTGTGGAGAGCTGCTGTAGACAATTCTGAGATGGACCAATGGTCTGATTCTGTAAAAGAACATATATGCGGCTGCCATCAATGTTCACCTCACCTCTGCCTGTGGAAACTTTCCACAAGCACCCTTGCCAGGTTGGGACCATGGGCAGGGCCAGCCCATCCATGAAGCCAACTGAAGCAGTTGTCTCAGGCAACAGATTGGTGGTGGTGGGTGTTCCCAACTCAGTCTGCCTATTTGCATTCGCTCCTCCTCCCGCTCCCTGGATTGGGAAAGGAAGAGGAAATGTGAAGTGTGCTTAGGTAGAACATTGGGGAGAGGAAGGAACAGAGGCTGGCACATCCTCGGGTAAGTTGGAGGCAGCATTTAGCATGCTGCCTAAGACGTCAAGAGGTTTGGGGCCGGCCCCCCTGACTACGTCTCTATTCCTCAAGATAAATTAGCTATCTTTCTCTTTACCCCACCAGTAGAAAGAAACCTTTAAGTCTGGAGACGTTTTGAGTTTTCAAGAATCTTGTTTTGATTTTGCCCTAGAAAAAGGAAGTTGCTCGCCAAGAGAAGGTGCTGATAGCCTGTGGACACCTCACATGTTACGAGTTACCAGGCAACCTCTTCGGGGCTGCTGACAGGCGGTGTTTATGCAAGGAGGAAATGAATGGCACCACAGGTGCTTAATTTCAGCCGCTGACGGCCATCTAGTAAGGATTCAGGATAAAGTGGTATCTCTTTGTTAACACTAAGCTAGCCAACTGGAAGCAGACTTCCTACTGCTTGTAAAAAGCGACAGTAAAGTAATACCTTTATTAGGACCAACTGAAATGTCAAAAAGTAGCAAGCAAATTGTCAAGTCCTCAAGAACCTTTTTTCAGTCTTCTGCTTCAAATTGCAGTCTCGGGCTCAAAGTAAACGTGATGTTAAACATGTCACAATCTTTCTATTTTATTTTATTTTTAAAAAGCAGCTGCAGGAACCCTCATCCAGATTGGGACCATGTTGTGGGTGGAGGGGGGATTCAACCTTAACCCCCACACTATAGTCCTTACAAAAATTACCTTTCACTGATATTTGTCCTAGCAGGGCAGCTGCAAATTGCACTGATGGGAGCTTTTTCCCCAGACAAATAGCAGCAGTGGGGTGTGTGAGCCCAGATCAAGGCTGTGTTGGGGCAGAAGGTTAAACTCCTTCCTCTCTGCCATGGCATAGTCCACAAGGGAGGGGGCTTGGTGTACCTGCTCAGAGGCATGGAAAGACTGGAGTGAGCGGAGCAGCGGCTCCGGGCAGCTCCACGGCGCTGGGCGGCGCTGCTCCACTCGCTCCAGTCTTTCCACGGAGCGCGCGCCCGCCCGGTGACGCAGGCGGGCGCTCTGAGGCCTTCTTCCCCGGCCTTGGAGCCGGAGAAAGCCCCGGAGCGTCCACCATGACCGGTGGCCAGGGCTTTCTGAAGGTGGCCGAGTGCGGCGCCGCGCTATTTATCCTTTTTTTGCACATGCGCAGAACGTTTAACGTTCCAGGCAGCACCTGCTCCTGATACGCCAAAAACAAGGCCCCCTAGCTCCATCCTGCACTTGAATGAACTCCTAGTCTGACCATTAAACATGCCTGGGTTATATTCTATATAGTTATACCTCGACTGGAACACAAACATGTCTTGCTGCTCTTTGTATGCATCAGTGTTACTTATATAACACCATTAATATGCATGGACGTTGACAGAGTAACAACTGAATGACAGATCTCTGCCTCAAAGAGCTTACAATCTGAAATCTGACATACAAAAGACAACAGAGGGAGGAGAGGCATGTAGAAGGGAGGGTAACTGGGGAAGAATATGGTTTCAGTTCAGTTACACACATATAAGCCTAGTTTCAGCAGCAGATGAGAACTGAGGAATTTTGCCAAAGGCTGAGTCTTAGATTTTCGGTGCTGAGATGCCAGAATGCTGATCAGCTGTCTCTGCCAATGCTTTCAGCCTTGTAATGCTAATTTGGTACCTCTGAAGCTGCTGTGCCAAAAGAAAACAGAAACTGTCACCGCATCGTTTTATTTTGGGTGACGGTCTGGTCTGGGTGGGACAAATGCTCTGCAGGTGTCAAATCTGTCTGGCATATTCTCTTTCTAAATTAGGAAAGAGCTCAGCTAAATGCAGCAAACTGGGCCTGTCAATTATATCGACAAAAGGCTGGGAAATTCATATTATTACAGTCAATTGGCTGACAGCAGCGTAAAAACGATTTGGCACAACAAATTTCGGAATTACAACTCACTCTTGTATAATTAATACGATGGTTTTGGACATCTCTGTGCTACGTAAATGTGTGTATGCAATAATCAAAGAAAAAAGGGGAATTTACTGCCTTGCCTTGTTTCTTTCAGGCCTTACTCATTTTTTAAAAAAATCAAACATAATTGGAGACATATGTTTGAAGCACTTTCCCCTTCAAATGGTGCTGACATTCAGTAAAGAACCCAAGTGACCTTCTTCCTTCTGAACTGTTATGCTTCCGCAGAGGGTTTTGTTTGTTTGTTTTGACACATTGGCACTTTTATAGCTGTATTCAGCAAAGGAGACTTGGAAATGGATACTTGGAGTGCATTTTTGTATATTTATTTACATAATTGTAGCTTGGGAAGGGATGGTAAAGACATAACAACTAGCTGAAAGACAAAATCAGTTCATTATCAGAGCCCAATAAACTAAAGGCCCAATTCTATCTGTGAGATATGTCAGCAGATCTCTACATACACTGGTGCAATGGCAATGCCGCTGGCGTAGAAGTCCACTTGCTGACAGACATGCCATGGACACTGGTGCAGCGTTGTAAAAATGCTGCTGCACTGGCGTAACTCAGAGGCGGCATCACGTGGACTCTGGTGCAACTACGCCGGTGGAGAGGCCAAAAGAGGGAGATGGGAGCGTGACGTGGGAGGGACATGGAGAAGTCAACGTAGGCCAGATCCTAACTCCACTTCAGATGACAGACGGGCCCTTGACAGTGGGAAAACGCTATGCCAACAACAGAGCTGGTGTAGGTAGGAGGAACCGCACCATAGGGAACAATGGGGAAGGGAAAATTGCAACTCCTGCCACCTCCTGCCCCACCCACTCCCCCATTATGGAGCATACGATACAGACGACATTGATTTGGCAGCCAATCATACTACACCAACCCCAGTACTAAAGCCCCTGCCAGGGAGACTACATCTCAGATGATCAGATGTGCAACATGGAGCTATAGCTCTGGGGTCTCACAAAGGGGAACTTTGGTGATGAGAACCATGATGACGCACAAACAGCCTCTTGTCCCTCACAAACATGTAAGGCAAGATATTTTGTTCAACCCTTATCTCAGAAATCTTATGGCAGGTAGTCTACCACATGCAAACCAACAAGTAGAACCTCTACCTCCCCTCCCCAACAGGGGCAGCAAGCACAATGCATCCCACACAAGTAAGCAAATGGGGGGGGAATCCCATGCCACCATTGATCGCTGCATCTCTGTCTCATCTCCCCCCCCCCCCTGACCTCTCAGGATTATCACAAGTGTCTCCGCTATCAACTGTGTTGCCTAACTGTCCCTTCCTTTTGCAACAGCTAAGACCAGGGAATGTCTGCTCTCTTTTGATGTCTGCCAGGTGCTCCAACCATTGCTACTGCTAGTAGCTGGTGTGAGTTCTAGACCTGCCAACTCTCTTCTTTTGTCCCTGCCATGGGTTTTCCTGGCCAGGTATGCAAAAGGTGAGTACCTTCCTCATTAAGGCACATCCCTTAACGTCTTTTGCAGCGCACTTCCAGGATCCTGCTTTGCCTGTGTGCTGTTGAGTCTCCCCCTTGTGACCTGTCCCAGTCCCTCCCCTGGCAAACAAGATTCCCTCCAGCTGGTGAATGTCTCCAGACTGGGGACCTGCACCCTCACCATGGCTGAGCTGTGTGTGTTTGTTGTACATGGATGCTCTCTTTTGAAGGAACTATCTTTCTTCCCTTCCTTTGTTGTGGACGAAAAGTTATTTCTTGGGTGGGTGTGTTTGTGTGGGTTCAGAAGCTTCTAGCAGTTCTTTGCTGATGCCACTGTAAGGGGTGGGGGTAGTATGGGTAGTATGACATCCTTGTGTCATGTCGTGTGTGTGTGTGTGGGGGGGGTTGTGCAGGGTGTCCTTGGGGTACCTCCTCATGGTTAGTGGATGTGTTTGTTTCTTTGCCGTTCATTCCCACCAGTGGTTGGCAGGGGGTGCCCTCCCCCCACTGTTGGGTGCGCATTGGCTATGCACCTGCTCAAGCCCCAGTCCGTTCATTCTTTTGGTGCATCTCTAGCCATCCGTGTTGGGCTGGGTGGTTGTGGTGATTGGCTCCTTGAACATCACACCAGTAACATTGTTGACAACACAGACGTTGCGTCAACCTTGTGCTAATGAAGCGCCGATGTCAGGACGCTGATCTGTGAATGTTGGGCTGTGTCTGGGTTTTCTATGGACACTGTCAGTGTTGCTGGGAAGGGCTCCACCAGTGTTACTTGGAGGCCTGTGCTGGCGTGGTGTTGCCTGGACGGGCTTAGGATATGACGGACATCGCGCTGGCATACATGCAATGTCGACGTGGCATCCAAATAGGATTGAACCCTAAGGATACCTCAAGTAGATTTTGCTAAGCAGCTCTTTTTAGACCCTATTGCTACAATCCTATACACACTTACCTGAGAGTAAGTCCCATTGAACCTAGTGAGACATACTTGTGAGTAGATGTGCCTAGTTTTTAAAAGTAACCAATTTCTCCTCCCTGCTGCTATGACTGTTTCTGCAGCTGATGAGTTTGACTCAGGAAGACCATTTCAAATGTTTTTAGAGGGGGGGAGCATCAGAGAGATTTTGGGGAAGGAAGAAGATTCAGAAAGTCCTCAGGCTGACACTTGCATGTATTCCAAATTATGTTATAAAAAGCCATATATTTTTAAGTGCATTATTTGATTAAATAACAATCAAATGTATACTAAATTTAAGTCACATCAAGAAAACCTCCAACATTCTCAGCATAGGACAATCACACCAACAGACACCTTTTTTCCCTGTTGCAAAGGGAAAGATTATGCATACAAAATATGTAGACCTTTTTCAATTATAATGGTCATGATAGCCAGAAATATAAGTGCTCCTGACAAATAATAAAGCACATGTAACCTCAAATGTTAATAGGGACTACTGCTACCTACACCCCTTCCCTGAATAGGGGCCTCCGGGTTTGATCCAGGAAGCCCACTGCATTTCTTTCTTTCTTTCTTTCTTTCTTTCTTTCTTTCTTTCGGACCAAAAGAGTTGGTTCCTTCACACAGTGAATTAAAACATTACCTAAAAAGGTAAAGGTATCCCCTGACAATTAAGTCCAGTCGTGTCCGACTCTAGGGTGTGGTGCTCATCTCCATTTCAAAGCTGAAGAGCCAGCGTTGTCCGAAGACGCCTCCGTGGTCATGTGGCCGACGTGACTCTCCTTGCCGCAGCGCGTAGCATGCAGCTGGAACACGGAGCGCTAAAACATTACCTACGTAAACCTTAACCGTTTCTATCATCAGCTCATTTCAAGAGGAGAATGGTTCTGACCTAACCCTAACATATCAAAAGGTTTTCCACTTATGAACAGAGTTCTGCATGCTTTACTCAGTGGTAGTTATTCTCAAGTTGTCCTCAGTGGAGGAAAGTTTTAGAAACTCTTTGAAGACAAAATAATAGCAGATTGCATCTAGGAAACAGTTGAGGTTAGCCCAGCACAGACTGACCTGAAGAAACGTACGGATGATTTCTTGACCATCATCTAGAAAGCAGTTCTTCGCCAGATAGTACAACACTAGTGCCACATGAAAAGGAGTGAAGCAGACCAGAAATGTAGCTAGGTTTGCCATGATTATATTGATTGACTTGCTTTTGTTAGCGAGGGGATCGTCCAACCTTTGGCTCCTACGAAGACATATGACAATCTGAACCGTACAGAAGACCATGATCGTCATGGAGCCGAGAAAGGCCACCTCCAGGATGATGAGCAAAATTGGATTTTCCCAAATACTTCTGGAAAAACCATGGAAGCAGACTCTGGGGCTTGGGTGCTCATGTAGTTTGTAAGTATAAGCAGTTCCTGCCCATACCCCAGCTGACATTATTGCACAGGTTACAACAGCTTTTCTGGGAGATCTCAGGGTTATAGCTGCAAAAGGGTGCAAGATAGCAATATATCTGTCTACACAAATACATGTGGAGATGAGGATGCTCCCATACATGTTCACAAAGTAAAGACTTTCTAGGAACGAGCAAAAGACATTCCCCAAGTCCCACTCTGTTTTGCCATAGGAAATGATCTTGAAGGGAAGAACAAAAAGCATGAAGGTATCTAAAATCATAAGTGACATCATGTAAATCACCGGTTCCGTCAGTTGCCTGATCTTGTGGAAGGCAAACGACAAAGCCATTCCATTGAACAGCAATCCCAGGATAAATGTAGGAATGTATACACTTAACTGGAAAAGTGCCACATGAGGTTGAATGGGCAAGTAAGACCGGTTAGTTTGGGCTTGAATGGTACAGTTGGCTTGAAGAGTGCTTGTCTCCATTCAGGTTCCTTAAAAAAAATGGAAAACACAATGAATAAAGAAACAAAGATGGTGAGATTGTGGGCTCAACTGAAGCCTCATATTTCAGTTCATTAGTCAGATGCCACATGCTCAATATTTATACTGTATTTCACGGATTTGTTCATTTTTGCAATCCAGCACCTGGGTTCCCACAATGGCTTGAACTTCACACATTTAGGCTGGCTTGTGTGCTCTCTCTTCTCTAACAGCCTATGCCTGGGAACACAACAAAACCTCTGCCAATCCCCATTGTCCCCTTGCTGGATCAAAATTCAGATTAAGCAAAACTGGAGCTGAAGCAATAAAGAAGTTAAGGCTGCTGCAAATTAGAAATCCTATGTAAGTGATCAACAGTAAGTACTATTAAAGTCCAAAATACGTACCTTAAATTATTCACCACTCAGCCCAAGTTCTTGAACAGTGTTTAGTGAATGGGCAGCAGTGGATCCTTCTTTAGAAAGCACAGGACCTGCCTTCCCTGAAGCAGATTAAGCACACCATCCCAAATGCAAATATTAATTTCCTCCAGTTGATACACTCAGAATAAGCATAAGCTCTTGCACAATTTAATTAGCTCTCTGTGCCATGACTTGCAAAAAGCCGCAGTCCTACTCTAGCAGCTTCAGCGTGACGTTCTCACCATCACGTTGCTCAAACTCTTCATTCTGTTCTTGCCTCCTCCTTGTACATGAGCAATGTTCATATGTGGCTCTCGCATCTGGGTCTCACACACTTCATTCGACACTGTGTGGTATAACTGAGGTTAAGCGTAGCTCAGAGAAACCGCACTATGACATGCAAAATGTATTCCACAAATGGGAGAAACTGCTCAGTGTGAACTTTGTTAGGGGAAGCATGCTCACTTGCAAAGTTCTTCAGAAACACCTTGCTGTAGCATAAACTACTGTGTAACCTGGCAATCAACATTCATTTAATACTGCAGCGAACTAAAAACAACATCACCACTTAACCTATAGTGCAGATAATTACCGGTAGCTAATGAACTGTTCAAAGACAAGCAGGCACTGAATAGAGCATGATTGTACTCTTGCAGGATAACACTCACAATTGGAATAGATACAAAATTGAGCAAATATTTACTGAGCCTAACTAGCTGTGGAATGAGAGGGATACGTGGCACTAAAGTAAGGTCCATTTGGGTCCATTTCAAGCTCTCTTGAAAAGCCACCCTTAAGTGGGTTTGTAAGTTATCAAAGGAGTTGGCCTAGACCTCACCAACATAATAATTAAAGAGAGACAAACGAAATGCGTGACCATCTTTTGATGACAGCTTACTTACACATTTATAGAATAAGGTGTCAGGATGTATTTGAGATTCTTGGAAGATATTGATGCAAATACCGTATTGGTCTGAGTATAAGACTCACTTTTTTCTCCTAATTTAAGTTTTTAAACTAGGGGTGCGTCTTATAATCAGGCTGTTGCAATTTAATGCCAGTGATTTAATTAAATTTTTTTAATAGCACCAAACTTTAAGGGTGCGTCTTATAATCAGGTGTGTCTTATACTCGGGACAATATGGTAATAGGCTGAAAAACCCGTTTTTTTCCATGAAGACCTTAGCCCTCTTTTCATGAAACCTCCCTGCATTCAAAAGTTCCAGGGAAGAATTTTAGCCATTCCCCCTGGAACCAAAACACTCACTGGTCACTGCCCCTGGCACCCATGTGGTTGGTTTTCATGTTAAAGGGGCAGTACCCACGTACACCATGGGAGCGGGAACTCTGATTATCCAGAGGTTCTAGGCTCATGGTACATGTAGGTACGACCTCTTTCCCATAAGAGCCAAATATATAGTCAATGGCAAGCAGGTGCAGTCCCCCACTCTCTTCCTCCTCACATTCATGTAACACAGAGATGTTTTGTGGAAAGGTTATTGTTGCAGAAGAGGTCAAAAATGTACTTGTGAACTCCAGTTCTGAATAGAACAGTCAAGTTTCTATCTGAGCTATTATTGAAATCATTTACAGAACACAGGCCTCTGTTGCAGGAAATGCGTATATATGATGAGTCATCTGTGTTTCCCCCCCTGAACAGTACAAGAGAGCAGACTGTGGGAGAATTATGCAACACATGCACTGAATATTTATGATAATAAAAGGCAAAGATGAAAATACTGAAAAATTCACATCCAACCAGTAATGTCAATTGAAGGTTCCCATAAGGATCAATGCACATGGCCAAAAGATGCAGGTGGCAAATAGCATTAGTGACATCTCTGCATTGGTCATCTATGAACATCCAAACTCATAACTCCACTACACTTAACAAAGAACTTAGCAAAATTTGCCTGCATGCTCCCACTGCCCACAACCACATATCTCTGTACGCAAGGTCATCTCAGAACAGGGTTGATCTGTGATTCAAATACAAGAGACGAAAAGTTCATCTCCTCCTAAGAATGATCAGATCTCATCTTGCTCTTCCACAGCACATGTATGAGTGTATATCTCAAGTATGTATGTATGTATGTATGTATGTATGTATGTATACATACATACATCTATTTATTTATTCCAATATTTATATGCTGCCTTTCTCAATAGACTCAAGGCAGTTTACATAGGCAGGCTGAATTCATTTTTCAATGAGATTTTTTTTACAAGCATTATTCCATGAGACAATCTCACAGAACCTCCATTTCCTGTAGGTGTTTCCCTTTATAGTGCAGTTGTCATCCTGGCTGTCGGCTCTTGCGCTTTCTAAGCCTTTTGCAGGCAGCTGCAACTAAGCTTCAGATTGGCTTCTCAAAGGTATTGTCTGGTTTTTTGCCAGCTGACTCTCCCGCACTCCACACCGTTCTGTCAGTGGCCTCTCGGTCTCCCATCCAGGCAGCCGATCCTGCTTAGCTTTTTCAGGCAAGTACCAGCTTTCTTTCCTTTTCTAGAACTATTCCCATCTCTCATGTTTAGTATTCATGTTTAGTAGCATGCGGCCAGCTGAAGTGTACAGAAAGAGGATGGCAGCGGCAGGGTGATGGTGGCCTTACATCCTCCTTCAGCTCTGCTGCCACTACAGGCCTTGTACTTGGGGAAAAAGGGCTGCTGCTTCCTCAGCTGTCTTTCCTTCCCCACCACTTCTTGTAAAGTGGCCAAGTGGAGAGGATGTTGGAAGTGGAGAAGTTCCACTCTGGGGATCCTCCCCACGTGGCCGCTTTACAAGAAGCAGTGCAGTGAAGGTGGCACAGAATTACAAGGGTGATGTGGTGTGCGCTGGTGTGGAGTGCTGACATACAGGGGGTGGTGGGGCTCATTTGCATGCAGGCAGTGGTAGGTGGGTGGCGCTAATTAAGGGCAGGCTGCAGAATTGGCACCATTTGGAGGGGCGGGGGGATTGGTTGGGCCGTCCCAGTTTGCTGTGTGGTTGAAAGGAAGAAAGTGAGTATTTTGAGATTAAACTATTCTGTATCTGATTTGGTAACATCATTTTGGGAAGCACGAGCTTTGTCAGTCCCAACTCAGATATTAGCAAACTTTGCATACAGCACATAGCCCACAAGGAACCAGTCATCTGCTCTGTCTTAAGTGTTTTGAAGTTGCAAACTCTTCTTAGCCAATAGACAGGGCTGATCTTTATTAATTTCAATGTACTGAAAACAAAAATGACAATAAAATCTGTCAATTGGCTCTAGTTTACATTGGGCACATAGGTGTTGTAGTGCAGTGCTGTCGGGCATTTACCAGTATATGTCTATGGAATTATCTATTGCGGATCTCTCACAAACTATAGCTAATTTTGCATTTTCATTGTCATATTCGTGTTCAGCACCTCAACATCTGTATGAAATTACTAATTTAATCTTAGGGGAATGACCTTTGTTAAAATTTGTTGTCCAATAATTGATCCCAGTGAAGAGCATCTATGAACTGAAGATCAACAATGTGAGTTGGCTCTAATGTACTATATCTTCAACAAATAGCCATTTGACAGGTGGCTCCAACCAAGCTACGTCAGCCTTTGATAGATTTGTAGGCTGCTATATAAGGAGGTAAATTTGTTTTTAATATTGTGCAGTTGTTTACAGCAGGTGGAATAGACGTCAGGATTTTGTTGCATTTCTCATCACGAATCTAAGGTAGCTGTCAGCAACAAACATGCATAATGAAAACATACCATCTATGCATCAAAGAAGGATGGGAGGGTTGCCACTTATTGATAATCTAAAAGGTGACCCCTGACAATTAATTCCAGTCGTGTCCGACTCTAGGGTGTGGTGCTCATCCCCATTTCAAAGCCAAAGAGCCAGCGTTGTCCGAAGACACCTCCGTGGTTATGTGGCCGGCGTGACTCTCCTTGCCGCAGCGCGTAGCATGCAGCTGGAACACGGAGTGCTGTTTACCTTCCCGCAAACGGTACCTATTTATCTACTCACATTAACATGCTTTGGAACTGCTAGGTTGGCAGGAGCTGGCCAAGCAACAAGAGCTCACCCCATCACGGATTCAAACTGCCGACCTTTCGATCTACAGCTCATGGTTCAGCGGTTTAACCCGCACCCGCTGGCCTATACTGATAATCTGGTGGAGGAATATTTGCAGTTTTGGTTTCCTTATCCATCATTCTTTTGATTAGGAAAGAAAAGATGGACAGAAGAAACTCCTTTCACAACTGTTTTAATTCGTTTGGGTTTTTAGTGGCCAAGCCAACCCTTTGACAACAGAAATATGCCTGTAATGCCATAACCTGCTGAGTTTAATAAAGCAATCTATAAATATTTATATAAACTAATCTAGTTACATTAGAAATGTGTTGGTTTGAACAGACATTCATATTTTTTCAATTAACAACTATCCTAAATGTAACAGTAGCTACTCCAGAGTATTTTGTTTTGCTTATGATTCTATCCCATCTATTGTTTCATTTGCAAAAAGCCCTTGCTCATGAAGGTACTGGAATTAAACATACAGCATCAGATTATGCAGCCATCTAGGCTGCTATAGTACTCCCTCTTGTGGCCATTAACTGTTTTACCTATCATTTCAAGCCATAGGAAGATTCAGGGAAACAGCTGGCCTCCTTAGTGACATCTAGAAAACCTCAATATAAACCTGGAGCTGGTCTGTTAGTAAACTAACTTGGAGCCAATCTAAGAATATTAGAGGCAGGATAACAAATCATTTGCTCAGTGCAGTCCACAAACACTTATGCCAGAATAGCTATTATAACACTGTATGCCTACTCATTAGTCCCATTGAGTTCAATGGGGTTTACTCCCAGGAGTCTGTATGGGATTGCAGCATTATGGCACAATCCTACTGATGCACCACCCTAGTGTCGCAAACATGCTGTAAAGCACATTTGCAACACCGGGTAAGAAGCCCTGGTGGAAGTGTCTGTGCTGCCCAGCAGGCACTAAATCCAGGAGTCTGCAAGCAGGAGCAGGTAAGGACTGCTCTGGTCAGTGTGGTTGGGATTAGTGGTGCTGGCGCACACTGAATCTTATGCCCCCTTCCTGGGCCGATTCACACCACAAGCCTATCGAACTTGCACCAGCTAAATAGCAGACGCAGAACTGAGAACCGTAATGCTCGGTTGCAGCTTTACCCAAGGTAAGGGGACAAATGTCCCCTTACCCCGAGACCTCCAGCCTGCTCCTATCCAGTGCTGAATACAGCATGGGCCTTGTGGCCCTACTGCACAAGTGCAGGACAGGATTGGGCTGCCCATGGTTAAGGTGCTAGTTACTACATTTTGTTGTTTTTGCTGCAAAAGACAATGCGACTGTCTCACTGGAATAACTCATGGATAATGACGACCTTAACCCTCCTTAAATAGAGGCTACGTAATCACAGCACATTTCTCTTTGAATGAAATCCAAGTTTAATTTCAAATCTTTCAGGTCCAGGAGGGGAGTGGGATTGGCGGCACTGGCATACACCACATCCTATCCCATTTCCTGGGCCTTTTCCCCTTACATGGGCCTCCTGGACTTGCGCCAGCAAATGAGCCCATTGGGGAGGCTGGAGCTTTACCCAGGGTAAGGGACAAATGTCCTCTTACTCCGAGACCTGTACCTCCCCCCTCCAGTGCTATATGCAGCATGGGTTGTGCAGCCCTGCTGCACCAGCGCCGAATAGGATTGGGCTGCCTGTGTATTACAGAAAATGACCAATAAGTCAGCAATATTTTTAGGTAAACACATTTTATTAATTAAGATCTCTGGGCTCACAGACCTGTGAAGATATGCTAACATTGTTCTAAAAGTTACTAACAAAATACAGATGTGTATTGATGTTAGACTGCTGAAAGCACAACACATCTCACTATGTCAATATGCAAAATTGACTGCATTTGCAGGTAGATCAAATATTTTCCTTTAACTTACTTGAACTAAAAGAACCAAGACTGCTATTGCCACCAATCATGATCACTACTGTTGCTTGCCTAGTTATTTGCGAGTTCTGGGCTTGAGATATTTCCAGTACAGTTGAGTAGAATACATGCACCACTGCCCCACCTTCCATACTGTTATTCTAAATGAGGCTTCACTGTGACAATTCCTTTTCAAACAAAATAATCTCAGTTCAAGCACAGCTGTTGAACCAAAATATTGAGATATTCTTCTGTAAAGGAATCTGACTGGTGAAATATTTTAAGCCCCCTTCCTAAATTTTCTATTTCTTATGGTTTAATTTGTCATTATTTTAAAATTTACATGGGCAGACAAAACATATTTTCAGTTTTCAAAGCTTAAGCATGCTTTTCTTTATGTAATATTGAGGGAAATAAATTACTAGAGTGCATGTTCATTTAATTCATGAACTATCATGAAGGTATTTTTCTAGTCAGTTTCAAAAAATGTACTCAATAAGAGAAATTAAACCATACCAGATTCTGATAGACCAACCAATGATGAGGATGGAAACAAGATTTTTCAGAAACGGTGTATGTTTATGTATTTCAAATTACTTTGCTTAACTATAAACAGGCACATTTTTATTAGAATTATAATATGGCAGCCACAAAGCTCCATGTACACATTGGAGCAATGATGTCCCAATGTTTTTTTTCCATTATAAAGACACACCTGCTAAGAGTTAAGATCCACAAACATTTTAATATGATTATGTCTTTGGAATATAAATGTTTTAATAGGTTTAAGGTAGTTCTGAAAAAGAGGGGCAAGGGAAAAAAAAGAGGGTCAAATCTGACTTTTCTTTTCTGCAAATCTGATGGAGGCATGTAGTATTTTTGAACATTTATTTCATGCTTTCCTAAGAATAGATTTCTACAAACTACTTATTCTAAGGACATTTTTTAAAGTTTTTAAAAATAATTTTTGAACAATACTATTGCTAGAACATTTAAATGTTTATTTGAAACTGGAACAACTGAACTGAAGTATGAAAATGTTTGTCAAATCATCTGGTGTCGCTCTTAAAAAAATTAATATTCTTCCCCTTCTTCAGCCTCAGCTTCCACAGAATCAACCCCCACTTCTTCATAATCCTTTTCAAGAGCAGCCAGATCCTCCCGAGCTTCAGAAAATTCTCCTTCTTCCATTCCTTCCCCAACATACCAATGTACAAAGGCTCGCTTAGCATACATGAGATCAAATTTATGATCAAGACGAGCCCAAGCTTCTGCAATGGCGGTTGTGTTGCTCAACATGCACACAGCACGCTGCACCTTGGCCAAATCTCCCCCTGGCACTACCGTGGGTGGTTGGTAATTAATGCCTACCTAGGAAGGAAAAAAAATTAAATTGAAATTAAGTCTTTAAAATCCATTTTCCTACAACACAATGCTTCCACTCAGGCACAACATTATCACAGAATTTAATAGGAATCCTATTTCTTTACATTACAGAAAAGGAAGACTGGATGGGGTATGGAAGACACCCCACTCCTTGTAATGTCCCATTGTGCTGCTTCTGCTACTGGGATGACAGAGGGAAAAACAAGAGTCTATAGAACACCATGAGGATCCCTTTGTAAGTAGATGCCCTTCTGCAGTGAAGGATTATGTCTCCATTTTCTTTAAATTAAGATATGCTGATATTACTGCACAAGCAGTCATCCCTAGATACACTTCAGCCCAAGGGGAACCAATGTATCATAGCAAAATTAGCCACTATGCACAGTAAAACAAAATTATGCTACCCTAGTTCATTTTGAATAAATATGTATTAATATTTCAGAATCACATGCTATTTGACATAAGAACCACTAAAATCTGCCAGCAATGGGAAATTATATGAAAGCATAGCTATCAATTTTAGAGAATTCTGTTTCTACTCTTGCTAGAGCAGGCAATTTTTTTACATAATAGAACACACTTTTTTCTTATCAACTTCATTCCAGTTCTAACTAGTAATGTAATTTGGTTTTACGGTACGACAAAATAATTTGAAAAAAACATGGCAGAATAGAATAGCTCTGTACATGGATTGTGCGTCTGAACCTACCTGTATGCCACAAAGGGGGAAGATACCCTTATTGAGCTCTCAGAGGAACTTTTCCATCACACACACACACAAAATGGGGTGGAGGGAGTGCTGGTGCTGTCAGTTGTGATCACTCAGTTTGTGGAATGGGGAGAAGCAGAACAAGTTAGCTCTCCATCTCCACCCATCGAGGTTATAAATACTCTCAAAACTAATAGCAACAATTATCTGCTATTTAGAGGAACATATCTCTATATATCCTGCTGATATGAAATAGCTAGGTACCAACCAATATTTGCATTTGCGAGCTAAATGGGATAAAGTATAATGGCAAGCATGGAAGATAAAGATATCCCTTGACATTGGTCCAGTCGTGTCCGACTCTAGGGTGCGGTGCTCATCCCCATTACGAAGCCAATGAACCAGCGCTGTCCGAAGACGCTTCCATGGTCATGTGGCCGCCATGACTCTCCTTGCCACAGCTGGATACAGAACACTTACCTTCCCGCAAGTGGTACCTATTTATCTACTCGCATTAACATGCTTTGGAACTGCTAGGTTGGCAGAAGCATGGAAACAATCACCCAAATGGCCAACATGTGCATTATGAATACCCCTTATAAAAAAGTACTACTGACTACAGCAAAACCAATCTAATGTTTTTTAAATACCTTAAATCCAGTTGGGCACCAATCCACAAATTGAATAGTACGCTTTGTCTTGATAGTTGCAATGGCTGCATTGACATCTTTTGGGACAACATCGCCTCTATACAACATGCAACAGGCCATGTATTTGCCATGGCGAGGGTCACATTTTACCATCTGATTGGCTGGCTCAAAACAGGCATTAGTAATTTCAGCCACAGACAGCTGCTCATGGTATGCCTTTTCAGCCGAGATGACAGGTGCATAAGTTGCCAGAGGAAAATGGATTCGTGGGTATGGGACCAGATTTGTCTGAAATTCTGTAAGATCTACATTCAGAGCACCATCAAAGCGGAGTGAAGCTGTGATGGATGAAACAATCTGACCGATGAGACGATTTAGGTTGGTGTAAGTAGGACGCTCAATGTCAAGATTGCGACGACATATATCATAAATGGCTTCGTTATCCACCATAAAGGCACAGTCAGAATGCTCCAACGTTGTGTGCGTAGTAAGGATGGAATTATAAGGCTCCACTACAGCAGTAGATACCTGTGGAGCTGGGTAAATTGCAAACTCCAATTTGGACTTTTTGCCATAGTCAACTGACAGTCTTTCCATGAGCAGAGATGCAAACCCAGAGCCAGTGCCTCCTCCAAAGCTATGAAAAATGAGGAAACCCTGTAGACCTGTGCACAGATCAGCCTGGAAGTAGTAACAGAAGACAAGTGTTATAGTACTGCATATTTAATATACAGATATCCCTTATAAAAATTATTTAACACTGTGTACTGTATATTCATATTTGTCTAATTAAAAGTCCCTTTCCATTTTAAAAGTAAAAAGTACTGAACAATTGGCTCCTTTTCTCATAAACTAAGTGGAAAAGGAAGGAAGAAGTTTAAGCTGAGCTTGATAAAATCTGCAAATTGAGAATTATGAGAAAACATGCAGTCTGTATGAGTAGTCGGAGCCAGAAGGGGTGGGGGAAAGGTATGCTCCACCAGATCAGACAAAATGACTTTAATTTGTAAAAGCCTTGCACTGAGAAAAAATGGGATACTATAACCAGCTCTGGATCTAGTACTCCATATTTCTACAGCCGTATCAAACTACATGGCTTGGCAGATACCTGTGTACATGCAATATACAGTTTTGTTTGTATCAAGTCTGTAGGACTTGTTTTATTGGTTATTTTAATGTGGCTTTAGGTAGTATAAATATTATTTTGGTACATGAAAATCATGCCTAAGATTAAAGCCCATGACACACTGCAGGTGACGCAAAGTGAACACGGAAGAAAATCTTTGTTTCTGAAGTTCAGTATTTTCATCTCCTGCCGCATGGGAAAAGCTACTTCAAGACACACTGCATGCATGCAACTCTGCAGTACTGCCTTCCTGTGCTTCGCGTCACCTGCAATGTCATGGGCTTAAGACCTGGTTGAGAGAAGACTATGGCAAGACCCTACACACAGAAGGACTTTTTAAAAGCAGATCCCTGTGCCACACTGGAAGCTGCTAATTCTGAATTTGCTACATTGTTACTCTGAGACTATAAGTTTTAGAAAAATACTTGGTATTAATAGTTATATTATTTAGTACTCTATCCAGCCTGTCCCTTAAACATAACTTTCTGCACATGAGATGAGGACGATGCAAAGGGCATCTGGACCATGTCCTTCATATTCATGGCTGAAATCCGAAACTTGGAGCAGTGAAGAGTTATGAACCGATTTCCCTTTCGAACAACAGCTACTCCCCTCACATAATGCCCCATTGTCTGTGGTTGAAATTGTGGCTCTTTGGATCTCAATCTATTCGTGACAGTTCCTAAAAGGTCTATCAAAAAAGCAATCTCTCTCACATTTTCACAATAGAATAATATTTTCTGAAGTATGTAAAGATGAAGATATAAATTGATATTTACAGGCTCCTACCTTACAAAATGTTAATTTACACCAAATATTAAAAAGACCTGCAGCTACCCTTAATATTAATCCTGCTATTAAAACTCACCAACTTGCGAATGCGATCCAGCACTAGATCAACAATCTCTTTTCCAATGGTATAATGACCTCTGGCATAATTATTAGCAGCATCTTCCTTCCCTGTAATGAGTTGCTCTGGATGAAATAACTGCCTGTAAGTACCTGTACGGACCTCATCTAGAAAGATTTAAAAACAAAACACACAAGTTAATTCCTAGTCAATCTCAGTGTTTGCAATTTTCAATTTTTTGTTCCAGACTTAAAATTCTACAAGAAAGTGAATGAAACAGATAACTCTATTTCATGTAGGTTTTGTAAGGGCAAAACAAGCAGAGGGATTAGCCTTACAAAACTTGGGAGGGGGGGGGGGAGAATTGGAAGTTTTGCAGAGTTCAGTAAGATACAAGAGAAAAGCAGAGTGTTATCAACCCTGTTACAGCAGTGTACTATGAAAGTAGGTTCCATGTTGATTACTTCTGCGTTACTGTATAAATACTGTATGCACCAGAATGCACCCTTACACACTACTCATGTTGAACTTACTGGGACTTACTTTAAGCTGCACTGTACTGTACTATACATTTGTTTGATATGAAATGTATAACTTTAAGTTCTAAGTAATGAGAAGCAGACACATTGGTCAATATCAGTTAAAATTCAATTGTGTACAACCCCATTTAATACACTGGACTACATAACATTTAAATATTCTAATTATTCTGAGAGCCACAAATCAATTTTTTTACTGGACTAATTTTCTTTATGAGCTTCCAAAACATTAAATTGACAAAGCAGAAGGTATCTTAAGATTGTATACATACCAACCACAGTTGGCTCAAGATCCACAAACACAGCTCTGGGTACATGTTTGCCAGCTCCTGTTTCACTAAAAAAAGTGTTGAAGGAATCATCTCCACCTCCTATAGTTTTATCACTGGGCATCTGACCATCAGGTTGGATTCCATGTTCAAGACAATACAGTTCCCAACAAGCATTACCAATCTGAACACCAGCCTGTCCAACGTGAATAGAGATACATTCACGCTGTAAAAAAAAAGGAGGGAAAAAAATCAAGGCTATTCATTTTGATTTTCTCTTTTGGAATTAACTGATTTCATGAACAAGAAGTGGTAGCAGTAACATAAATGACACCAAGCAATATATTTGATAATACAATATGCTTTCTACCTTTAAAAAGTGCCTCTAGGTCTTTTCAAATATACAAAGAGTAATCAGTTCTTAAGCAGGAATACTGAGTATCCCTGCTTAAGAACAGATTACTCTTTGGATAACTTACTGCCCTCAGATTGCTCCATCGCGCATTTTTTTTAAATCGCACTCTCGAAGACTTTCCCCAAGAAGACCCGTCAGCCTGCATAGTACGTTCACTGCCTGTAACCTAGTTTGTACAGTATTCCTGACACATTTTGCAATACCTAAACAGTAAACTTTTGCGTTGCCGCTATCCTTTTGCCGATTTCAAGGCCAGGCTCTTGAAGAGTACTTTTCCACAATTCCCTGCCTCCAGCACCGCGCCCTGCCACCCCCACCTGTGGCTGTCCTCACGCCTCTCCTCCGCACCCCCGCTCCATACCACTGCGAACGAGAGGCGGGAAGATCGCCAGTCCTCGCGCTCAGGCCCACATAACAAGCGCGCTAACGACTAGAGGCCAACCGACGCCTTCCGCAGCTTCGCGCCTTTCGGGGGTCACGCAGCCTCGCTCACTGCCTGCCTGCGCCGCCTTTCCTGCTCTCATCCACCGCGCGTGCGAAAGCATCGCACGAGGCAGGCCTGAGGCGCCTGAGGATGGGCAGATTCCGTGCCCTCCACAGGCCTTGCCTGCCCACCGTCTTATTCGTCCCCACGGGGTTTCTCGCTGAGCCCGCCGGGCTTCAGGACCCTCCACGTCGTCCACCCCTTCCCCCTTGCCCCCACAGAATTGTGACCAAGCCCCGCCACAGATCCCCCCGCTCCCCACCATGGTGCCTCGTGGAGATGACTACTTTCACGGCTACCACTCGCGTGTTCTGTGTCCAGCCCCGTCTGAAGGTGGCGTCAACTGTCGACCGTTAGAGCAACTGCCAGCCTCACGCCGCTTTAAATGGCCCGTTGTCACCCCATTGGTGGTGGCTGCTCAGCTGCTGCATGTTGATTGGTCGGACGAGGTTTTCACCCCCAAGTGGAATGTTTCTGGACTCCTAAGTGGAGGTGAGCCATGATTTGAAGACATCTCTTGTGCGGTGTCTCTGGGCAGGAAATGTCTGCAATGCTGAGGAGAAGTTGAGAAGATGTGTGAGGCGGCCGCCTATAGGTTCACATGGGAGGTCCCGTTCAGATACCGCTCTACTAATAAAGAATTTGTGATTGAAACAGGATCTGCATATGTTCGGTCACTGATTATTTTGTAGTACTGTATTTTACGGCATCTATTTATTTTCAAGTTCTCCTTTGTGAGCCAGGGCTCTCATACTTGTGTAACATGCCATCGTAATATGTTGCATAAATACAAGCATGGCAGAGGCAATCTTAGATGATGATTGATGATGATGATGATGATGATGGAAAGCATTTATACTGCTTTTCATCAAGAGTAGCTCACAAAGCGGTTTGCATAGTAAAATAAATCAATAAATGGTTCCCTTCCCCAAAGAGCTCACAATAAAATAAAATACAGAGAAACATAACATCAGCAACAGCCACTGGAAAATACACCATGCTCATGCTGGGGTAAAGAGGGAAGGACAGTTGCTCTTCCCCTGAAAAATATAAGAGTAGAGGACAGCACTTTAAAAGGTGCCTCTTTGCCCAGTTGTTGTTGTTCAGTCGTTAAGTCGTGTCCGACCCTTCGTGATCCCATGAACCATATCCCGCCAGGCCTTCCTGTCCTCCACTATCTTCCTGAGTTCGCTCATTTTCATGTTCGTTGCATTGGTGATGCTGTCTAACTATCTCATCCTTGGCCTTCCCCTTCTCCTTTTGCCTTCAATCTTTCCCAGCATCAGAGTCTTCTCCAGAGAGTCCTCTCTTCGCATTAGGTGGCCAAAATATTTGAGTTTCAGCCTTAGTACCTGTCCTTCCAGGGAACAGTCAGGCTTGATTTCATTTAGAATTGACTGATTTGATCTCCTAGCAGTCCAAGGGACTCTCAGGAGTCTTCTCCAGCACCACAGTTCAAAAGCATCTATTCTTCGGCGCTCAGCCTTCCTTATGGTCCAACTCTCGCAACCATACATTGCTACTGGGAACACCATCGCCCTGACTATACGAACTTTTGTTGGCATGGTGATATCTCTGCTTTTTATTATGCTGTCTAAGTTTGCCATAGCTTTCCTTCCAAGGAGTAAGCATCTTTTAATTTCGTGGCTGTTGTCTCCGTCTGCAGTGATCTTGGAGCCTAGAAAAGTAAAATCTGTTACTGCTTCCATTTCTGCCCCTTCGATTTGCCAGGAATTGATGGGACCCGATGCCATGATCTTAGTTTTATTAATGTTGAGTTTCAAGCCAACTTTTGCACTCTCCTCTTTCACCCTCATCAAGAGGCTCTTTAGTTCTTCTTCACTTTCTGCCATTAGGGTGGTATCGTCTGCGTATCTGAGGTTGTTGATATTTCTCCCGGCAATCTTGATTCCGGCTTGTGATTCATTCAGCCCTGCATTTCTCATAATGTACTCTGCATATAAGTTAAATAAGTAGGGTGACAATATACAGCCTTGCCGCACTCCCTTCCCAATTTTGAACCAATCGGTTGTTCCATGGCCGGTTCGAACTGTTGCTTCTTGACCCGCATACAGGTTTCTCAGGAGACAGGTAAGGTGGTCTGGTACCCCCATCTCTTTAAGAATTTGCCACAGTTTGTTGTGATCCACACAATCAAAGGCTTTTGCGTAGTCAATGAAGCAGAAGTAGGTGTTTTTTTGGAACTCTCGTGCTTTCTCCATGATCCAGCGCATGTTGGCAATTTGATCTCTAGTTCCTCTGCCTCTTCGAAACCCAGCTTGTACGTCCGGTAGTTCTCGGTCCACGTACTGCTGAAGCCTAGCTTGTAGGATTTTGAGCATAACCTTGCTAGCATGTGAAATGAGTGCAATTGTACGGTAGTTTGAACACTCTTTGGCACTGCCCTTCTTTGGAATTGGAACGTAAACTGACCTTTTCCAATCCTTTGGCCACTGCTGAGTTTTCCAAATTTGTTGGCATATTGAGTGCAGCACTTTCACAGCATCATCATTTAGGATTTTAAGTAGCTCAGCTGGGATATTATCATCTCCACTAGCTTTGTTGTTAGTAAGGCTACCTAAGGCCCACTTGACTTCACTCTCTAGGATGTCCGGCTCTGGGTCAGTGACCACACCAGCGTGGTCATCAGGAACATTAAGATCTTTCTTGTATAGTTCTTCTGTGTATTCTTGCCATCTCTTCTTAATCTCTTCTGCTTCTGTTAGGTCCTTGCCTTTTTTGTCCTTTATCATGCCCATCTTTGCACAAAACGTTCCCTTGATATCTCCAATTTTCTTGAAGAGATCTCTAGTCCTCCCCATTCTGTTGTTTTCCTCGATTTCCTTGCATTGTTCATTTAAGAAGGCCTTCTTATCTCTCCTTGCTATTCTCTGGAACTCTGCATTCAGTTGTTTATATCTTTCCCTTTCACCTTTGCTTTTTGCATTCCTTCTTTCCACAGCTATTTGTAAAGCCTCATCTGACAGCCAGTTTGCTTTCTTGCATTTCTTTTTCTTTGGGATGGTTTTAGTTGCTGCCTCCTGTACAATGTTACGAACTTCCGTCCATAGTTCTTCAGGCACTCTGTCTACCAGGTCTAATGCCCTAAATCTATTCTTCACCTCCACTGTATACTCATAAGGGATATGGTTTAGGTCATATCTGACTGGTCTAGTGGTGTTCCCTACATTCTTCAGTTTAAGTCTGAATTTTGCGATAAGAAGCTCATGATCTGAGCCACAGTCAGCTCCAGGTCTTGTTTTTACTGATTGTATAGAGCTTCTCCATCTTTGGCTGCAAAGCACATAATCTATCTGGTTTCTGTATTGACCATCTGGTGATGTCCATGTGTAGAGTCGCCTCTTGTGTTGTTGGAAAAGAGTGTTTGCTATGACCAGCGTGTTCTCTTGACAGAACTCCGTTAGCCTTTGCCCTGCTTCATTTTGCGCTCCAAGGCCAAACTTGCCTGTTGTTTCGTTTATTTCTTGATTTCCTACTTTAGCATTCCAGTCTCCTATGATGTAAAGGACATCTTTTTTGGGTGCTAGTTCTAGAAGGTGTTGTAGGTCTTCATAGAACCGGTCAACTTCATCTTCTTTGGCATCAGTGGTTGGGGCATACACTTGGATTACTGTAATGTTGAATGGTTTGCCTTGGATTCGAACTGAAATCATTCTGTCGTTTTTGGGGTTGCACCCCAGTACTGCCTTTCCCACTCTTTTATTGACTATGAGGGCTACTCCATTTCTTCTAAGGGATTCATGCCCACAATAGTAGATATGATGGTCACCTGACTTAAATTCGCCCATGCCCGTCCATTTTAGTTCGCTGATTCCCAAGATGTCAATGTTCAATCTTATCATCTCATTTTTGACCACATCCAGCTTGCCTTGATTCATAGACCTCACATTCCATGTTCCTAAGCAGTATTGCTCCTTGCAGCATTGGATTTTCCTTTCAACCTCAGACACATCCACAGCTGGACGTCCTATTGGCTTTGGCCCAGCCGCTTCACTCTTTCTGGGTCTACTTGGAATAGTCCTCCGCTCTTCCTCAGTAGCATATTGGACACCTTCCGACCTGAGGGGCTCATCTTCCGGCGTCATATCTTTTAGCCTTTTGGTACTGTTCATGGGATTTTCTTGGCAAGGTTACTGGAGTGGGTTGCCATTTCCTTCTCCAGTTTTCTTTGCCCAGTTAGCAGGGGTATTTACATACTTTCCTGGGAATAAAGCCCTTGAACACAATGGAACTTAATCTTAATAGATATGCCTTACTTAGAATTGCACTGTAATAGATTGTGGGTTTCCACATGTCATGACAGACTATTCATTTGGAAGAACTACATGTGGAAGTGGAAGTCCACCCACATAGTGACGAAAAATTGGTTAATTCACATATGGCTGTAGTGCAAGCTGCGTTGTGCATGGGCTTAGTTGGTAGAAAGTCATGATACAAATATGTTAAATAAATCAATATATTGTGTGGCTAAGTCTTTTGTGAACCATTTGATCATGTGAAGAGCTGACTCCTACTGAACTACCAATCCATGTGTGTTTCTTTTCTACAGCTGGATATAGATTAAAAGGGCCCATCTAATCCAGCATCTTGCTTCTAGTAGTGGCCTGCAAAGTTTACAAGCAGATTATGAAAGGCAACCATCTTCCTGGCTGTCTGTTGCCAGCATTGGGAGGCACGTGACCTTTAGATTCAGAATTTTATGGCCTCTGAACAGACTTGCTCTCTCTAAATTTGTATAATATTACTAAAAAGCCACCTCAGACTCTAAATACGCATTACACACAAACATTATTCTTATTTTATACAGTGTCGTCAACGTAGACTTACCAGATCTCCAACCGGGAGACAGAGTGCTAGACCTTTAAGAGAAGGAATGTGGGCAGGTGTAGCTTGTTAAACCTTAGAGCACAATCCTAGGTATGTCTACTCAGAAGCAAGCCCCATTGTGTTCAGTGGGGCTTGCTTCTGAGTAGACATGCCTAGGATTGTGCTCTAAGGTTTAACAAGCTACACCTGCCCACATTCCTTCTCCTAAAGGTCTAGCACTCTGTCTCCCAGTTGGAGATCTGGTAAGCCTACGTCAACGTATTATGTAACACTTTACTGAAAATTAGAAAAACGCTCTGAGAAAATGAGAAAGTCCCTACTCTGAGGGGTTTACAGATAGACACAAGGGAAAATACTGCGCAAAGGGAAGGAAATGGAGTCAAGGGTAAGCGGAGGAAGAACTTGTGTCACAACTCCTCCACTGTTTGCTTCTGTTAGGAAAAAGCAGCTTCAGAACAGAAGCAGAGAAATGGTGGGGGAGAAAATGCTTAGCCCTTTTCCTAGCGACCACGTTGCAGACTATAACTAAAAAATAAACACTGATTTCCCTCTTAACTTTTCCTGTACTGAGGGCCCAATCCTATCCAACTTTCTAGTGCTGATACAGCCATGCCAATGGGGCGTGTGCAGCAACCTGTGGTGGTGGTGGGCTGTGGGCAGTCACGGAGGCCCCTTCAAGTCAAGGGAACGTTTGTTCCCTTACTTTGGGACTGCATTGCAGTTGTTGCATTGGCGCTGGAAAGTTGGATAGGATTGGGCCCTCTAACAAACTGCCCTTTGTAACTTGATTTTTCTCCTGTTTATGAAAATATACCATATGCCATATTCTAATTTAAAAATTAAAATAGATGCCTTCAAAAGATATACCCATATTATAAATATTAGCTAGTGAACAACTTCACACATAAAAAAATAACATCCAACATGTGGGAAATGAATATGACATTTCAAATTTTGCCTTTCTCATCTGTATAGAAGAGTTTTTGTGCATGCCACTAGGAGGAAGCAGAATCCACACTTAGAAAAGATGTGTGTGATTTAAATGAATGATTTAACTAAAAGTAAATGTTTTCTGCATAGTAAAGCTTGGAAGTTTCAAAAGTTACTAGCAGTTATATTTTGGTATGCTCTTTAATCTTCACCAATACTTGGAAATAATTATTTTTAAGAAAATCACTGTGAAACAAGAATGACTTTTTGTGCCTGCTTGCCTGATTAAACTGGAGAATCCTAAAAAAAAGGCTTTATTTTAAAAAGAATAACCATTTCTTGTGAACTAACACATGCTTCTCACTGCTCTGGCTAGAGCTAGTTCTCTGTGTTAACATAACATATCCTTCTTTCAAGGGACACCTCATTTTCTCAATGCTCTGATTGTCAGTGTACAGTACACAGAGGGGCAGTTCAGATACCCCCCCCCTTGTGAATGATAATAGGAAAGCCCCCAAATCCCCCCAGGTGCAAGGAGAAGGGCCATGCCACACGCACTCTATGAGTTCACAATGTCACATGGCAACTGACACGGAGTGCCCAGGCCCTATGTCAGTTTAGAGAAGTGGAGGGAATGACAACAGGCGGATAGAAATAACTGGCAGGAAATGGGGGGAAGGTACCTCCCAGGGACAGGCTGGCTTCACCAGCTTGCTGCTGGCTGACAATGCATACAACTTATGGTCAGCCAACACAGCTGCCAATCACTAGTGTTATTATTGCTGAAATACTGGAAGAGTTAAGCCAGCGTATAATCTATGGTTTTTTGCTTTCTTCCACCCTTACTTAAAGGCTTTTGTGGATCAAGTTGGCATTGGGACTTTCATTTTTTCCTTAATTAAAATAGTAGTTGTGGTTGTGGGGGTATGTGGGGAGCAGTCATTTAACAATTTCCCCTTGTAGTGCAGTTTGAACAAGTTGTTAGCCCCAGGAGGGTGGCTTCCATCGATCAGTCTTTGTCATCAGCCCTTCGGTTGCAGGCTAAAGCAAAGCTGGTAGGCTTCTAGAATACATAACAGTGCAACAACACTGTCAAATATTTGACAGACATCAGTGTGTGGCAGACTGGTAAAACGTTTTTAGACAGAAATGATAACAAGGGGTGAGGGGGATGAGACAGTGCAAAGTTTTACTAGACATTATGATTACAAATATTTATATACTGTACTGCTTTTCAACCAAAAAAAATTTCATGAAGTGGTTAATAGACCATAAGTAAATAAATGATCTCCTGTCTCAAAAGTACTCACAATCTAAGATGAAACACCAGCAAACAGGTATTAGACGAGACTCTGTGCTGGGGTGAATAGGATAGTTGCTCTCTCCCTGGTGAATAGAAGAGATCCATCATTGTAATAAAAGGTGCCTCTTTGCCCAGTTAGCAAGGGTCTGGCATTAGTGCTATAAATGTCTGACTTTCTCAAGGAAGTTGGGGAAATTTATACAGTAATCAGGAAACTTTGATGAACCACATTTACTGGTACCCAGCTGAAGGAAGAGGATGTATGAACAGATTCATAGGTGGGAAAGAATTGAGAACAAAGTTGGGAAGGCGGAGGACAATGTACTGGCCCAGCTTTCTTGCAGACCTAAGATTCCTCGGATCCAAAACCCAGTGAGGGACTCAGGGATTTGAGCTGATCCAAATTTAGAAATAGTTATTTCAATAAACAGCTGAATATGTGGAGGCAGCAGGGTCTCAGGGAAGCTCTTTAGTATCTTATTTTCCCTTAGCTGCAGGCAAATTACCAGTAGTTACGGAACTTTGACTGAATTAAATACTGTGTTTTGATTTACAGCTCAATTCTGCGCAACTTTATGCAAGGCCATAAAGGGCCAGCCGTGGCATCCTCAGCCCGTTCCCGGACCATGTTGGCATGGCCCGGGAAGTGGGAACACCTCGGGAGAAGGGGATGTTCATCCCCTTCTCTGAGTGTAGGGCTGCCTATGGGCCTCCTCAGATGTATGCCAGCTCTGAAACTGACGTGCATCCGAGGCAGTGTTGTAACTGGGCTGGGAAAGGGCCAAGGATATCGGTGGAGTGCGCCACCGATATCCCCACCCCTCCCTCACCGCCCAGCCTGCCCTCCCCCCACCCTTGTGCTAATTGCCACGGAACTAACCTTCACCGATGGCTTGTAGGGGTATGGCGGGCAGCAGAGTGAGGGACGAGCCTCCCCTTCCCTGAGTAGACCTCCAGCCTGCCAACCGGCACCCTGGGCTCAGGATCCGATGGCTGGCCCTCGGCTGCCGGCCGGATCCTTAGTCAGGATTGCGCTACCCATCTCAGAACTCGATCCTCCATTGCTGACAGCAACGGATGCCTAAATACTTTCCTGCAGGGTCCTAGTCAGGTAACAACCCTTGCTGCCTGCCACTGTAGCATTATTTCTTTTTGTGAAAGCAAATATAGGCCCTGGGTCTAATTTACAATTGAGCCCAGTGATTGTAAGAAGCATGTTATCATTTAATCAAGCTTGGCATTAGCTACTATAGAACATGGGGACCTGTATTAAGAATAAAAGGTATAACTGATATAAGGAGAAGCATTAGCAGCACGAGAAGGTATCTTGTTCTTTTGGGGACTTTCCATGAAGCTTTCAACATAAGTGCTAAATGCTTTCGAAATAGAGGCTAAATAACGTTGAAATATACATAAGAGAGCCCTGCTGGATCAGGCCAAAAGCCCATCTAGTCCAGCTTCCTGTATCACACAGTGGCCCCACCAGATGCCTCAGGGAGCACACAAGACGACAAGATAACCTGTTTCCCATTGACACTCCCTTGCACCTGGCACAGAGAAAACCCACTTCTAAAACCAGGAGGTTGCTTATGGCTTGTAACCTGTGATGGTCTTTTCCTCCATGAATCTGTCCAAACCCCTTTTAAAGGCATCTAGGCCAGATGCCATCACCACATCCTGTGACAAGGAGTTCCACAGATGAATTACACGCTGGGTAAAGAAATATTTTCTTTTGTCCGTTCTAACTCTCCCTCCACTCAATTTTAGTGCATGTCCCCTGGTTCTGGTGTTGTGCGAGAGGGAGAAGAATTTCCCTCTATCCACTCTCTCCATCCCATGCATAATTTTATAAGTCTCAATCATGTCCCCCCTCAGGCGCCTTTTTTTCTAGGCTGAAAAGCCCCAGACGCTGTAGCCTTTCCTCATAAGGGAGGTGCTCCAGCCCACGAATCATTCTGGTCGCTCTTTTCTGCACCTTTTCCAATTCAACTATATCCTTTTTGAGGTGTGGTGACCAGAACTGGACACAATACTCCAGATGTGGCCTTACCATCGATTTGTACAAAGGCATAATGATATTGGCCGTTTTATTCTCAATTCCTTTTTTAATGATCCTGAGCATGGAATTGGCCTTCTTCACAGCTGCCGCACACTGGGTCGACACTTTCATCGACCTGTCCACCAGCACCCCAAGATCTCTCTCTTGATCCGTCACAGACAACTCAGAACCCATTAGCGTATATGTGAAATTTTGGTTTCTTGCCCCAATGTGCATCACTTTGCACTTACTTACAATGAAGTGCATCTGCCATTTTGCTGCCCATTCTCTCAGTTTGGAGAGATCCTTCTGGAGCTCTTCACAATCCCTGCTGGTCTTCACCACCCGGAAAAGTTTAGTGTCATCTGCAAACTTGGCCACCTCACTGCCTATCCCTGACTCCAGGTCATTTATGAATAAGTTGAAAAGCACCGGTCCCAAGACCGATCCTTGGGGCACACCGCTTTTCACCTCTAGTCATTGTGAAAATTACCCATTGACTCCCACTTGCTGTTTCCTGGTCTTCAACCAGTTCCTAATCCACAAGAGGACCTGCCCTCTTATTCCCTGACTGTGGAGTTCTCTCAGGAGCCTTTCATGAGGGACCGTGTCAGACGCCTTCTGAAAATCCAGATATATAATATCCACGGGTTCGCTCGCATCCACATGCCAGTTGACCTTTTCAAAAAATTCTAACAGGTTTGTGAGGCAAGACTTCCCCTTGCAGAAGCCATGCTGACTCTCCCTCAGCAGAGCTTGTTCTTCTATGTATTTTAAGATTTTATCCTTAATGAGACTTTCCACCATCTTCCCTGGAACAGAGGTTAGGCTGACCGGCCTGTAGTTTCCTGGGTCCCCCCTCCTTCCTTTTTTAAAGATTGGCGTGACATTAGCTATCCTCCAATCCTCTGGCACAGTGGCTGTTTTAAGGGACAAGTTGCATATTTGGGTCAAGAGGTCAGCAACTTCATTCTTGAGTTCCTTCAGAACTCTTGGGTGGATGCCATCCGGGCCTGGTGATTTATTGATCTTTATTTTGTCAATTAAGTCTGAGACGTCTTCTCTTTTAACCTCTATTTGACTTAATTCTTTAGTCAGGGGAGACCGTTCCGGCAGCGGTATTTGCCCGAGGTCTTCTGCCGTGAAGACAGATGCAAAGAACTCATTTAATTTCTCTGCAGTCTCCAAGTCCCCTTTTATCACCCCTTTCTCTCCCTCACCATCCAGCGGACCAACCGTTTCCCTGGCAGGTTTCCTGCTTCTAACATATTTGAAGAAGCTTTTATTATTCCCTTTTATGTTGCCTGCCATACGTTTCTCAAAGTCTTGCTTGGCCTCCCGTATCATCTTTTTACATTTCTTTTGCCACAGTTTGTGCTCCTGTTTATTTTCCTCATTAGGGCAAGACTTCCATTTACGGAAGGAAGCTTCCTTGCCTTTTATAGCCTCCTTAACTGTGCTTGTTAGCCATGCCGGCACCCTCCTGGACTTGGTCGAGCCCTTCCTCCTTTGTGGGATACACTCCCGCTGGGCCTTTATGACTGTTGTTTTAAACAGCCTCCATGCACTCTGGAGCGATTGGACTCTTTTTACCTTCCCTTTCAGCTTTTTTTAAACTAGTCTCCTCATTTTGGGGGAGTCTGCCCTTCGGAAGTCAAGGGTTTTCGTGTCAGATTTGCTCGGCGCTCTCCCTCCGACATGCATGGTGAAACAGATCGCAGCATGGTCACTGTTCCCCAATGGTTCAGTAACATTTACCTCCCTGACCAGATCTTGAGTGCCACACAATATCAAGTCCAGAGTCACCTGTCCTCTGGTCGGTTCCGTGACAAGCTGCTCTAAGGTACAGTCATTTAACATATCCAGAAATCCAGTCTCTCTTTCATGACCTGAGCATGAATTGACCCAGTCGATATGAGGATAATTGAAGTCCCCCATGACTACAACCCTGTCTCTCATTGACACCTCCCTGATTTGCTTCCTCATTTCAAGATCCCCTTCAGGTTTTTGATCTGGAGGACGGTAGCATGCCCCTACTATTACATCACTCTTTGAGCCTGGTAATCTAACCCACAGTGATTCTACGGAGGAGTCAGAGCCCCTCTCCAGCTCTACTCTGGTGGATTCTACCCCCTCTTTGACATAGATGGCCACCCCACCTCCAACACGCCCCTCTCTGTCCCTCCTATAGAGTTTATATCCTGGAATTGCAGTATCCCACCGGTTCTCCGCATTCCACCAGGTTTCTGTTATACCTACTATGTCAATGTTTTCCCTAGCCACCAAACATTCCAGTTCTCCCATCTTTGCCCGTAGACTTCGGGCATTTGCATAAAAGCACTTATATTCCTGGTCCCCCAATAAGAGCTGCATGTTTGCACCTTTATTCCTGCAGCCTTCTGTCCTGCTAGACTGGCTGTCATGTCCCATCACGCTACCACTCCCAATTCTTACTCTGTTATTACTTGACTGTTCCCCGTCCTCTGCACCCTCATTCCCTAGGGATGAGGAGTCCCGAACCGGATGCCCCTCGGCTCCTGTCGGCTTTCCCCCAGGAGTCAGTTTAAAAGCTGCTCTGCCACCTTCTTAATGTTAGGCGCCAGCAGTCTGGTTCCATTTTGGTTCAAGTGAAGCCCGTCCCTCTTGTACAGGCCCAGCTTGTCCCAAAACGTTCCCCAGTGCCTAACAAACTTAAACCCCTCCTCCTGACACCAGTGTCTCATCCACGCATTGAGACCCCTGAGCTCCGCCTGCCTAGCTGGCCCTGCGCGTGGAACAGGTAGCACTTCTGAGAACGCTACCTTTGGGGTCCTGGATTTGAGCTTCCTACCTAGCAACCTAAATTTGGCCTCCAGGACCACCCGGCTACATTTCCCCACGTCGTTGGTGCCAACATGCACCACAACCGCTACCTCCTCCCCAGCACTCTCTACCAGCCTATCTAGACGAGAGGTGATGTCCGCAACCTTCGCACCAGGCAGGCAAGTCACCATGCGGTCCTCACATCCGTCAGAGACCCCTCTCTCTATGTTCCTGACTATAGAGTCACCCACGACAAGAAGCCCCCTTCGCCCCCTCCCCAGAGGAGTATCCATAATGTGACTGGATACGGGCCCATCACCTGAAGAAGGGGTCCCCACTGTGGGATTGTTTCCCTCTTTTCCAGAGCGACGTCCTCCAGCCCTGAGACTCCCTTTCCTGGCAGCTGAGGAGCTGGCCAACTGAGGGTGGGACGATGCCTCCACGTCCCTAAAAGTCTCACCCTGGTTCCTCTCTACCTGTCTCTGCTTCTCCAGGTCAGCAACCGTGGCTTCAAGGGAGCGAACCCGTTCCCTGAGAGCCTGGAGCTCTTTGCACCGAGCACACACCCATGACGTGTGCCCAAGAGGCAGATAGTCATACATGTGATACTCAGTGCAAAACACTGGATAGCCCCCACCCCTCTGCTGGCTGTCTGACTGCATATCTTTTGAGTGTAAGTTATGGATTTATCAAAGTTTGGGTACTTTAATGTTGTTGGAGCTCTCCTCTCTTCAAGGTTGTTGGAGCTCTCCTTTCTTCAAGGGAAGTGCCGGGCTGTGTGTGGGGCCTGGCTTCATCACCCCGCTGCTGAACTTGCCCAACTGCTTAACTCGCTGTGTCTTTTTTACCTTGCCACTTTGTCCCAGTGAGGCCACTCGCTGCTCCTGAAAGGGCTCACTCGCAAACCAGCCCCAGATTTAAACTGTTGTGTAGCTCCTCCCCCTGCCTACCTGAAAGTTTGAAAAGATTGGCCTCTAAGGGGGGTGGGGCCTGATGGGGTTTACTGGCAGGAAATTCCTGTTGCTATTGTTCCTGCTGCTGCCGCCTCAATTTACATCTGACCTACTTAGGTGGCAGGAATGTATGTTGCTATGGTTCCTGAGCCACCTTAATTTATATCTGGCCTACTATAGTTTTAAATTCTGCTTAAGTTCAACTCTGCTAAAGGTGAAGTTTAAATTCTGCATAAGTTTAACTCTGCTTAAGGTGTAGTTTAGCTTGCTTTCTCCCCTTCTTTTAGCCTCCTCCTGTTTTGTTTTGGGCTCCTACTCTAGACTCAGGTCTCTGCCCTGGGCTTTTACTCTTGAGTAAACACTGGTTTTACTCAGAGTAGACCTGTTTAGATTTGGACTGCAATTCTCTTTAGAATCAGCTCCCAGGCTTGTCCAGTTTCTGCCCCTGTCTTTTAGATAGGTGCTTGTTTGTTTATTTGAATCTATTTAATTTCCCCACCTAGCTTCTGTGCCTGTGTCCTAGCTACTGGACCTTAAAATTCCCCGCCTCAGGTTATATTTAGTTCTACTTAGCTAGGCTTAGTTCTTAGTTAGGCTTAGTTCTATCTTAAGTTTAAGGTAGCTTAAGGTAGCTTTAACCAAGTCCTTTACAGTTAATGGTAAATTAAAGTTAGACAAAGCTGCACAACTGAGAGAGTTCACTTACCTTCTCCTCGCCCAGCTGCTTAACTCGCTGTGTCTTTTTTACCTTGCCACTTTGTCCCAGTGAGCCACTTCGTCCCAGTGAGGCCACTCGCTGCTCCTGAAAGGAAGGAAGCTCCTGAAATAGGAAGCATAAAAGTGTTACCTGCCGGTTTCATCACAATTGGAATCTAACAGTGCGTTCCTCCTGTATGTAATGATGCTGAACTAGCGTCTAGCCCTATATACAGGTGGGCCCCCATATCCACGGATTCGCTATCCATGATTTCAGTTATCCACGGACCGCAGGGACCCCCCCAGGCTTTTACTTTTTCCCCAGTAAGCTTTGTTTCTTCCTTAAACAAACAGGAGAAGCAGCCTCTGGCTGCTTATTGCAGGCAAGTAGAATGAGACTAAGTCCTAGAGAGGCTCTGCAAGGTTAACAGAAACCTTGCAGAGCCTCCCTAGGACTTAGTCTCGTTCTACTTGCCTGCAACGGAGGCTGCTTCTCTGTTTGTTTTAAGGAAGAAACAAAGCTTGCTGAAAGAAAAACAAGAGCTGGGGGGGGGGGGTGCGCACGCCTGCCTGCAGGGGAGGCAAGGCAGGGGGCCCTCAGGAAACCATGGAAGGGCGGTTTGCTCTTATCCATGGTTTCAAGTATCCACGGAGGGGCCTGGAACATATCCCCAGTGGATATGGGGGGAGTACTGTAATACCATATGCTTTCCTGATTGTCTCAGTCTCTGCTGGCCGTCTCCTTGTTTGGTCTTGCAGGACTCTCTGTGTAACATTACCAGAATAAAACTCTCTCAGAATGTTCTTTGGAGCAATTTGGTCTTGAGTCTCATTTAAATTTTTCTTCCACACGCTTCTTCGCTGCTTTTCTAAAAATCATACCTTTTCCTTTGGGGAATGTTTCTTTGACAAGTAACTTCCTGATGCCTCCGGTTCCCCTCTCCTTCTCTCTAGGTCTGCTGTGTTGTCTTGCAATGCTCCAGCAGACTGTCATTCTTTTCCCTCCCTGTTCCCATAGCAACTCCAGACTCTCTAGATCAGGGGTGTCAAACCTGCTTCATACAGTGGGCCGGATAGCATTCATAGCGCTTGCTGAGGGCTGGAAGTGACATTAAGTAGATGATGGCTAGAAATAAGTAATTTGCTCTCAAGTAGGAGCTCATTAGCTGCAAATGACAGAAAAGAAAATATGCAAATCTTGATTACATTTTTAAGATATGGGAAAGCCCAATTATCACACTGGCTGCCCTTTCAGCAGTGCTGCTTCTGCCCAGGCGTCACTTCCAGTGGCAGACCTACATTTTTGGGGCCCTGAAGCTTGAATTGTTATGGGGGCGCCTTCGCAACCAGCAACAAGGTCTGGGTAACCATCTTCAATGGGGTTTTCGATGATGACAGATCACCACAATTTTTTTAAAAAATTAACCCCTACGTCTCAGATTTTGATTAAAATTGCTGTACTGTACTGGATTATCTCAAATCAAAGTCTCTGATGTGAATAAAAAATTCCTATGCCTTATAGTTTTCAAGTTATGGGGGATGAAAATTAGGGAAATGTTATATACATGCATGATGCATCATAGAATGATGAAATAAAACATAGAAAAGACCACAATATATTGAATTACACTATATATTTTTTTTAAAAAAACCCTTCTCATACAGTAGACCCCAAATGTGGACTAAAGTTGCTTCTGCTTCTGGGGCCCCTATGGGATTAGGGGCCCTGAAGCTTAAGCTTCATTACTTTCATAGTAGATCTGCTCCTGGTCACTTCGCAGCTCAGCAGCTGAGAGGTGCTCTGCGAAGTGAAGCCCCAGCAGAAGTGGTGCTGCTGAAAGGGTGGCGCTGGGAGAGCCCAATTATCATGTGGGCTGGATAAAGAGCTGGGGAGTGTATCCAGCCCGTGGGCCTTATGTTTGACACCCTTACTCTAGAGAGTGTAACCCTTTGTCTTCTGTGTGTTTGGTGATTGTGTCATTTTATAAAGGTAGAAATTATTTTATTTACCGAAATTATTTTTTATATAATTACTGTCTTGCATATTGTGACAATTGTTTGTAGTTATTAACAGCTTCATCACTGAATTTTTTAAATTCATTATATGGGCAGCCCAATCCTGTCTAGAATGTAGCAGCGGTGCACCTAAGGCAGCGGCTGCATCCTAGGCAGGATTGGGCCCATGCCAGCGGAGCTGGAGCACTCCTCAGGAGAAAGGGATGTTTGTCCATTTCCCCCGGATAGAGCCCCAGCAGGCGCAATGGGCCACATTTATGCCACATTCAAAAACAATCACACCCAAAGTCACATGAGGACATGTTATTTTATCCAGAATATCTACCCGATATCTAACAAAGCAGGCTTGTTCTCAGAATCATTAATGAAGATTAAAATCCATATGTCACTCATAAGGATGGACTGAAAGAGGAAAAAAAAATCTTTTACTATTCTGTAACAACTCTATTTGTGAGAAAGAAAAATTCCACAGTCCGAAGTAGGGTAATAATGCCTGTATTGGAATCAACCAAACAGTAACTAGGTATCAAATAGCAAGCTTTCAAATCCTATAGGATTCTTCATCAGGTTAGAATGATGAGCAAAAGAAGGAGAGACGAGGGAATAAATGCTACCTTGGATTGCAGATTTTTCTTCTAATGGTAATAATGGAGCAACATTAGCCTCCTACAATTTTGTGAGTAAAGAAGTGCATCAAAGTGTAGTTTAATCAGACTCAAACACACATGCGCGCGTGCGCACACATACACACACTAATACCTATATTCATACACATACACATACACACACGTATTCAGATAAGGAATTGTGGAACTAGGTGAAGTTCTTTTCTATGAGCACTGCTTGCCCGTCTCCTCACAAGAAGTGTAGCTTTAATGATTCAGAATACTGAGTAAAGCCTGCGTGGGAAAAATGGTAGGGGCATGCAAATAAGTTTCCTCCACACATATTGTATTTCCTCTTTCTGAACTCAACCAGCCAGCCCTGAGTTCCTGTCTCTGTTTTCTAAATGACACTCTCTTTTGCGGTTAGGGTATATATGGGCAACTGCTGGAAGTAAAAAAAAAAAATATTTTCCCAACCCATTACATTAAGGATTTCATTAGAACCGGTGTGCTTTTCTTCATGAAACAGAAGCCATGAAAGGGGAGGGGGTTGATCCAGAGTGGGACCATAGTATTGGAAGAAATGGGCTTAAAAGCCCTTTGCCCCTGACCTGCCATGGTTCTGAGCAGAATTAACCTCCCCACACAGCCGCTGTTTGCCACAGAAAAAAGCTCCCATTTTAATATAATAGTTAAACTATATTAAGGATGCAATGCTGCTATCCACATTTATTCAATTCAGTATGTCCCACTAAACTCAATGAGACTTATTTCTGAGTAGACAATGGTGTTTCAATTTTCCAAAGTTCCTATTATCATGTCAATTGGCTCATCCCCTTGGTTCTATTCATCTGTTGCACAATTACTCCACTGGCTACAGCAAGCAGTGCTCTAAATGTGCTAGTGTGCAGAAAGCTCTTTCTCCAAAAACTTTAAACACCAGTGTTATGCTTTGCTGACAATATGCTTTGCTACTAAGGCAAAGTTACTTTAAAAAAAGTATCAAGGACAAAAAAAGTTTCCAAGAACAAAATGCTACATGATGATGATGATGATGATGATGATGATGATGATGATAAGCAGTGGTTACCAACCTTTTTTCACTCACGTACCCCTTGACCGCCCATTTCCATAAATTGTACCCCTCGTATTAGTGACAATGATGAAGCGGGCTAGCAGCCAAGGGGGCGGGGGGACATCCGGCCCACGTAAGGGGGCGTGGCAGCAGGGGCAGCTGCCTAGCTATCCCTTGGCTGTCTGTGGGCATGGTGGGGTTGGCTGATCGGCACCTGGCATCACCTCTCGCTTGCATCATGTCCCTTTGCAGTGGCTTTGTCCAGCTCCTCAAGACACAAGCGGGCTCCTCAGTGCAGGTCCAAAGGAGACCAGGCCCTCATCAGAGCCCCTTTCTGGCTGGCTGCAAAAGTGTGCGAAGCACAGGTTAGCCGGCAAGGCAGGAAAGAAGCCAGCAAGGCAGGCACACTTTTGCAGCCAGCTAGCAGTCTGCCGGTTGAACCAGCAAAGCAGGAAGGAAGGCAGCTAGCTTGTGGGGCCTTGCCAGCCCCGCAAGACATTCTGGGGTGCTACCTGCCTTTTTACGCCATTACCCAATTTTTTCTGGCGTATCCCTAAAGGTGCTGCCACGTACCCCTGGTGGTATGCATACCACAGGTTGGGAACCACTGATGTAAAGCATGGGTTGGGTCCCAGCTTACTGCTCTGTGGATAGCAGATCCTACCCTTCACAGAAGGGTGCCATGTGTGAACACAACTATCTTTCATTAAAAAAGGACTTGCCACTTATAGGGTGGTAGGTTATAACACAATCCTATGCATGTCTATTCAGAAGTAAGCCCCACTGAGTTCAATGGGACTCCCAGATAAGTATGTATAGGATTGCATCCTTAGAGATACAATACCATATTTATTGTACATATTATCAATAACATTTACATTTGAAAAGAAGGAGAAAGGTAGATCAAAGGATGTGGGAAATCCTTTAGGCATAGTCTGATTTTGATAATGCTTACATCACTTGCCCTGTGGACAGCATAGCTTTCTGGGAGTGTAGGTAAGTAGTAGCATGGAGGATAGCCAAATGACTAACAAATACACATGAAAATGACCCTGATTCAATTGAAATGAGTTTCAAAGGTGTTGAAAAGAATAGAGTGCATCACATCAAATGAAATCTAATGGCATTAACACGAGTGATGCTAAAAATAATATTGTAGTATCCCATGTTTGTAATCTACACTGAGCAGATTAAGTCAGAAGTCATGTGGTAATTTGACTAACAATAGTGTGACTAATAAAATTGTGGTACAGTGTAAGCTTTTGTTGACTAAAACCCGTAAGATGAAGTGCTTATATACACACACAGACACACGCACCCACACAAAAGTAAACAATGGGCACAAAAGCTGGGAAATCAAAGGGCAACAATAGTTCTTTCATATTTTTATGCAATATCCAAACATATACAAGATAAGACTGAATGATTTATTAACAACAGGAGTCACTGGTAATAATACTCTCTTGTTATGCTAATTTAGTACCTGAGCAAGAACGATGACCTGTGCAAATCCGAGGAGCAGGGATAGGATTTGGTAGAACACGCCGCCAATGATCCCTTCCCCATCCCTGCCCCGGTGGGCCAATCACCCCCTCCCATTCAACCTCGGTCCACCCTCCCCACATCCCTGCCCCGACCAGCGCAGGACCTACCTGAGTCTGCCAGCGGTGGCTGAGGCCTCAGGTGGAGTGAGCGGAGTTGGCCTCTCTGCCAGTGCCGCTTACTCACCGGGTGTCAAAAACGTGCCTTACAGCACGTTTACGCCACCCAGTGCCAGTGGAGCCATCGCTCCACTGGCGTATTCTTATACAGAATTGCGCCGTGAGGCAGCATCGGAACAGAAGTGTTGGAACACTTTTTGGGTAAGAAAAACATCCATTGAGAATGGGCCTATAGTCCTCAGCATTACAAAGATTTTGGGGATGCAGCTGTTCTTTGGCCCATCTCTTTACTAGAGAATTTCAGATTCTTGATTTTCAGAGTCTCGATTTTGAGGTGAGGAATAACTGGATATTAATTCCAATGAAGCCTCCTGAAATTCCTTGTTTACAAGGTAATAGCAAATAGCATCCAAGCAGCAGTTGGTGTTGGCAATAATTACTGCAAGGTTTACAAAGACGTCAGTGTTCTCTATTGCAGTGCAGCTGGCTTTCACCAGGTCGGCTATGAACCGAGCGATGTGCGCAACATGAATGGGTAGAAAGCATATGATGAACACGGCCATGTTTGCCACAATGATGTTGATTGACTTCTGGATGAGCTTTTCTTCATGTGGGTCGGTGCATTTCTTCCTCGTGAGTTTCCTCTTGACTTGAATAGAGCAGAAGCACAAGATAGTTAAGGGTATAAGAAATCCCCAAATGGTAGATGCTAATACATGGATTGATGGCTCTCTGGAAACCTTTTTAAAGCACATTAGCTCAACTCGATTCTCGTACTGCTTAGTTACACATGCTATGCTTATCATTAAAGCCCAGAGGAATCCACAGATGACAGCTGATTTCAGAGGGGACCTCATAGTCTTTGCTTTGAGGGGGTAACTTATGGCAAGGTAGCGATCAACTGCTGTGATGGTAATAAGGAAGATGCTCATGTACCGGTTAATAAAATATGCAGACTCCAGGATTAAACACAGTGTCCATGCTTTGTTTGTAATTGTATGAATCTTAGAAATAATCTTAAGAGGCAAAGTGAAGAGGAATAAGCAGTCTGCAATGGCTAAATTGGTCATATAGACTCTGGTTTCAGTCCATTTGCCGAGTTTGCTGCAGAATACCTTCAAGGCCAAGGCGTTTAGGGTGACACCAATAATGAAAACTGGAACGTAAACAACGGCCTGAATGAGATCTATAGTATTGCTGGCGTTGTGGATATTGTTGCTGCAGTTCACTTCGTTGTTCATTGTTATACTGCTGCTATAAAAGAAACAGATTACAATTATTTCTGTAATGTCATAATGAGTGCAATAATCAACACTTTAGCATTTAAGACTGTAATCAGCCTAAACTATAGAGGTGCCTATTCATATTTGCAGCTAACCTCACGGCCATGTTGTTCAGGATCATGGCTGCCATCATGCCACTAGTGACTAGTGAAATTTGTCCACGAGAATACATAAAGATTATTATACTCTGCCACAAATTCAGAAAAGAGTTGCCCCAGTGGGAGATTAAAAAGCAAATTTGAAAAAGAATTAAACAAGCACACAACTCAGCCACATTTCTTTCTTGCTAGGTGTTTGCTCCCAGAGCTCACAACCACCGATGTCTTCAACAACTGCCAGATTAGAGGCAGAGCTGGAGTTTACCCAGCAGTGGATCTAAAAAAAGCCTGAGAGATGGTCTTTTTTGGCCGACAATCCACTGATGTGTAAACTCAGACTTTGCCTCTAATCTGGCAGCTATTACTGAAATAAGCAGATGTACACCCAGGAAGTAAATACTATGCAAGGCTGAGTAGTGATCAATGTCAGCACAGACAAGCCATTAGAAGATTACATGGCATTTGTTTGCAAAGCGATGGTGATTTTCACTAAGAAGATCTTAATAGGCCTGGTTCTGTTCAGTTAGGCTTATACTGTACCTTGACGAGTGACTTGCCTTGGTCTGTTTTCTGTTTCCAGGGATGAGCCCAGCTGCCCAGCCTGCTCCTTTGAAAAGCTTGTTCTCATTGATGAACTTCCTTCGTCAGTGCTTGCGCACTAGTCTTTCTGCCCTGTGGTTTTTCTGTGCTGAAAAGTACGTTGATTTTTAACCTAAGAAAGTTTGAGGCATTTTAAAGTAGCAGAAAAGTCTGTGGGCATTCCACCGGAAGCATACACATGCTGTCGTAATGACTAACAATTGTTTTGTTCTAGTAAATAATGCAGTGTTAGGGACAATACATTTGAGGTCTTGTGATCTATCACAGCACACAGTCTTATAGCCCAATCTTATTGGGGCTGGATGGAAACGGGATGTGAGTTCCACTGGCGCTGACTGCCATAAAGCAGTCAGCGTCGGCTGTAAAAGGTGCCCCAGCAGCGCGCTGAGTAGCATGCTGCCAGGACGTTGGCAGGAAGGTCGGAGCCTTCCCGTCTGTGCCAGCAGGTCTTCAGCTGCTCACTGAGGAAGGTAAGGTGGTGGGAGAGGCGGGGCGGGGAGGGCAGAACGGGGCAGGGAGGGGGAGGAACAGGGGCAAGGAGGTGCGGGAGGGGGTGGATCCAGCGGCGATGGTGCACGCCGGATTCTATCCCCCTTTTCTGCAGCCTCCCAGCCACCTTTCTTTCGTCACACTTGTACTAACAAAATTGTTAGCACAGGTCTGAGGAGACCCATTGTGGAGCGGGAGGCTTATGGAGGTGCAAGGGGATTTCCCCTTTTGCCTCTGAAGCCTCCCAATCCGTCCCCCCGCTGGATACAGTGTCCCCTCCAACTGAAGCAGTCACCTCAGGAGGCAGTTTGGTGGTGGGCACTTATCTCTACTTGCCTCCACTGCTCCTCCTTCTTCTTCCACTCCCTAGATTGGAAAAAGAAGAGGGAGAAAGAGGGGGAAAGGAAATGTGGAGGGGAGGAGAGTGCTGAGCTAGAACACTGGAGAGTGGGAGGAGCAGAGGCTGGCACATCATCAAGTAAAGCAGCATGCCAAATGCTGCCCTCTTAGGCACCAGGAGGTCTAGGGCTGGCCTTGCTCACCCCCCTCAGCCAGTCACGTCACTGTAGTGTGGCGCGCGGGCTGGGCCGCCTGGGGGTGAGGCGCGCAAAGGGTGACACGTGCGCACATGCGCGTCGCCCCCATCCGTGCGGAGGCTCCGAGGCCGGAAGAAGATCTCTGAGCGTCCGCCCCGTCCGGCGGTCCAGAGCCTTCTGAGAAGGCCTGATGCGTCGACGCGTCATTTATTAGCTTTTTCGCGCATGTGCAGACCATTTCTGAGGGCAAAAGGGCAGCCCTTGCCCTCAGAAACAGTCTGCGCATGCGTGAAAAAGCTAATAAATGTCACGTCGCCGCATCGGGCCTTCTCAGAAGGCCCTGGACCGCCGGACAGGGCAGTCGCTCTTAGAGCTGGGGGTAAGCGTCACCCTAGGGCAGGGGTGACGCCCCCCGCTCCAGGGTGACGCACCCCCTAGCGACAATACTGCTCCTCAGCCCCTTTTTGTTAAGAAAGAGACATGGCCAGCCTTAAACACACTAATTTAAAATGCTTACATAACATGTAGTTTGACTCAAAAAGTCAAACTAGTTTATATGACAGTGTTCAGTATACAGAATTTGCCTGATTTATCATCACATTTATCCTGCGATAAGCATAACCACTGCATGATAACTAACTGGGTTGTGTGACAAAACCATAGTTGATAGAGTTGTCTTATGATGCTTCTTCAGTGCAATAGGCTATGTCCAGATGGTCATTTCCGCAGAGCAATGGAACCAACTTCCTACTTAACATCATCATAGCACTAGCACTAGGGAACCTGATAGCCCTGACGGAATAGATGAATGTGTAGTCTGTTCATTTCTATCTTAGTTCCAGTGCCAACTGCGAGGCATCGCTTCTTGGGACAAAAATGGTTATTTAGATTTATTTAAGGTTAATTATAGTGCAGTATAACAATGTACTTTAGGATAAATTTGTTATAACTTGGAGGACAACAACCCCTGCTATCTCAACTACAGAGAAACTATTGGATAGTTGGTAAACTGTGAAAGACTTCTCCTTCCAGGTGTCCCTCTCCAGGGTCCATTTCTTTAGCAAAACTCTCCAAGAACCTTAACCTTACTTTGAACCACACCAGTCAGCTGTGGGAACTGACCCAGAAACCACGTGCCTAAGGTTGACATCTCTCTCTTGCTGCTAAGTGAGACTCAGCAGTTTCTAACATGTAGGTCAGGTCAGGGAGTACAAGAGAACCATGAAATCAGTGCAACGCGAAGGTCAAGTGACACGTTACTTTGAGGTTGTTTTGCAGGCCTGTGCTTGTGTTCTTAATAATGAAATAGCAGTGGGATCAGGCCTCCTATGGATCAAGGCTGCAACAGGGCATCTAGATAAGCTGCTCTTTAACACTAAAAATAAAAGTGCACGCTTGCAAACCACGTCCTTAGAATAACATGTAGTTGGACCCTGAGGGCCAAACTAGACGACATGAGAAATGCATCATTGCATTGTTGTTTGGGGGGAATTTTTTTTTAAAAAATGCAAATGGAATTGTCCCAATGAAGATTAGGACTATGGAACAGAAAAGGGGCGGGGGGAATTAATGGTTTCCCCTGGGTTGTGCTGCTATTCCCAGTGAAAATATTAACCAGCAGCCATTTATCTTAGAATTATAACTATAAAGATGCCCAGATTTTTTTCCCCACTTGGGGCAAATAGCAGCTTCAGAGGTCTGATTTTGGTGGCAAAAAGAGTGTGTGTGTGTGTGTGTGTGTGAGAGAGAGAGAGGGGGGGGGGTAGTGGTGGTGGTCTGCCTATGCTAGGTCCTGATGTGGATCCAGCTTCCACGGCTGCTATTTTTGACAGATTTGAAAAGATGGAAAATCAATAATGCATTTTTCATCTTGCCTGCAGAAAGTGGACTTTCTCTAGGACTGGAGAGTCCTAGACTATCATCTCACATTCCTGTCCAACCGTTGTAACGAGCGGTGCAGCAAGAACGGGAGGCCCCAGAACGGAAAGGGGATTCAAATCCCCTCCAAAGGGGGATTCAAAAGGGATTTAAATCTCCCCTCCCCAAAGCCTCCCTCCCTGCCCTTCCCTGCTGGTTACACCAGTGGTGTAAATTGGATAGGATTGCACTGCGAGTCTTGTGTGCCAGCTTCAAACACTCAAAGAATCATCTATCTGATTTCTCCTTTTGTTGTACTCCTTTTGTTGTCTCCTTTTGTTTCTCCTTTTGTTGTAGCCACTAACACCAGCACCAGTTGTGAGCAAGCCTGTGGTGAAACTGAAACAAGAACAAAGCAGCAAACATTACCTTTGTCTAGTCTTCCATCTCTTAAATCAGCAATAGGTCCTTAACAACATCCTTCCAGTATTTCATGGGCACCTCAACTGCTTGTTGCAGTTCAGGATATCAGGGAAGCCCTTGCCGTTCTGCAGTGTGCAAAGTTAGCATGATGAGACAAGAGTGGAATCTTCTGGGTAGAGGGCATTCCTCTCTGTAGCCTGGTTGACTTCCTTCCTGTTAAATACCAGCTGTTTTTCAGAATAGAGTCTCTTGGAGGTTAATGCTTTCACTGCATTTCATGTTGTAGCAAAGAGGAAGGCAAAACTTGACATTGTCAACAGGAGACAAAGGAAAGGGAACTATATTCAAATGCAGATGTATGTGTTTTGAGTCGGCTTGGCAGCCTTGACAAAAGAATTGCATTACCTGAACTCCTACCTCTTGTCTCCTCAAATGTGGGGCTTCTTCATCTATGAGCATGCCCTAAACTATTTCCATGAATTGCACACTGAAGGCTATAGCAAAATGAGAGGCTGTCAGCCCAATCCTATCCTTGGCCTGCAGTGGTGCCGGTGCAGTCTCTGCTGCATCATGCATGCGATGGCGAGCCAGTAGGCGAACATGATGTGGCAGAGACTTAAGTAAAATGATGTTTTACTTACCTACTCTGCTGCTCCATGGTCCCTAATAGGCCTACTTGGATCTGTACCAGCCCTTGGATCTGGCTGGTGGATGTTTGAGTGGGCCCAAGAGTGGGTTCAAGGCTAGGATGGGAGCATAGGATCTCAGCAGTGCCGCCGCCATCCACCCCCTTTCTGCCCTTGTAACGCCTCCAGCTGACCTCAATCTCCACCTTGATCCACCCCTGGACTGTCCAGGAATGCTCCCCCCCCCCTGCTGGCGTACCTTCATCAGCAGGGCCCACAGTGTATGGGTGGGCTAAATGTCCTCAGTCCCTACACCACACTTCCAGTTAACTTGATATCCCCACCTCCTGCATCAGTATGCAATAATAATATAAAATGCCGGGAAATCAGTCACAAATGTTGCAATAACATGTAGTTTGGTGCTAAGTCTTAAGATAAACTGGTGGCACAGGAGCATGGGCTACCATTGCAGAAAGGAGAAAGATGGAAACTCAAAATCAGCCTGGGCTGATTAACTCAGGTGAGTGTGGGTGTTGAAGACCAGTTTGAAAAAGTCTTGCTTTTCAAAGGGAAAGATAGCCATGCTTTGGGAGATGCCTCCTTCCTTGGGCAGACTTTGATGGTTTTTCCCACAGGAGGAATTTTGTCTAAGCAGATAATGCTTCTGTGCATTACATAAGAAGAGCTCTGCTGTATCAGGCCAAGGGCAGGTGCCAACACACACTCTTTGTCTCCAGATGCTATCCCCTCTGGAGTGAGCAAACACGCCCCCTCTGTCTCCTCGGACTTGTGCCAGCTAAAGAGACGGCATAGGTCCAAGGAGACCCATTGGTAGTTGTGAGGCTTACTGAGAGGTAATGAAAAATATGTTTCCTTTCTGCTCCCAAGCCTCCCGATCGCTCTCCCCTCCATAGCATGCAGCGATGCCTGTTTTGGCATAGCTGCATGCTAAGGTGGGGGGGAAAGGATAGAATTGGGCCCTCAATCATGTCCCCCCTTAGACGTCTTCTTTCTAGACTGAAGAGCACTGGCGTCACTACAGGGGGGGCGGAGCTCTAAGTTCCTCCGTGATCGGAGTCTCGGTTACATGGAGGAACGAAGCGCCCCGCCCCTGCACCTTCTGAACCAGTCAAAGCGGTGAAAACAACGCGCAGGGAGTCTCCTGCACGTTGTTTTCATTGCTTTGACTGGTTCGGAAGGCGCGGGGGCGGGGCGCTTCGTTCCTCCATGTAACCGAGACTCCGATCACGGAGGAACTTAGAGCTCCGCCCCCCCTGTAGTGACGCCAGTGCTGAAGAGCCCCAAACGTTGTAGCCTTTCCTCATAAGGGAGATGCCCCAGCCCGCTAATCATTTTGGTCGCTCTCTTCTGCACCTTTTCCAATTCCACTATATCCTTTTTGAGATGTGGTGATCAGAACTGGACACACATTACTCCAGATAGCCTTACCAGCAATTTATACAAATTATATAATAATAATAATAATAATAATAATAATAATAATAATAATAATAATAATAATAATAAAGAGCCATTGATTTGTTTTGCTATGCAAACTGCTTTGTGAACTACTTTTTGTTCAAAAGCGATATATAAAGTTGTTGTTGTTGTTGTTGTTGTTATTATTATTATTATTATTATTATTATTAGAGCGAATAAAATTTACGGGATTAAAAGCCATGGCTAAACAATAAAAATATAATTTTTATGAGATTAAAAACAACGACATTTCGTCTAGATTATACTAGACTTTGTCAAGCAGGCAGCTCAGCAGGCTGAGGTAACCCAGATGGTAAAAAATACCTAGCCAAAGGCCAAACTTAAAAGCAGAATGGCAATTAATGCAAAGCAACAGGTAAGTTCCAAAAGCAATTACTAGCCAAAGTTAGGGACTGTCTCCAAATCAAAGCACAGCTAATAAGTGACCAGGGAATGTCCTGGTCTGGCTCAATGGTAGATCTGCCGCCTTGTAATGCCTGAAGAGATCTGAGGGCGCCGGCTCAAGACAACCAGAAGTATCCGAGAGCTGTCGACATGCCTCTGACGACCTGCAGAAGCCCTCAGTGAGAGCGAGGAAGAAAAGCTGTCAGACAACACTCTGAAGTGAGAGGCAGAGTGCTGTCAAGCCAAGCGTGGAAGGCGAATGCCAGAGATAAGCCAGACCGTGAAGGTCACCATCTGGAATGAAGATGTTCTATGAACGATTAGAACTTTGTATTGTAAACCCTCCTTCAGGGGGGTAGAATTGCCTGCTTATGTACACCTACTTGAATTAAAGTCAGAGGAGAAATCCGATGACCAAGAAAGGTGGTATATAAATACCGGTATTATTATTATTATTATTATTATTATTATTATTATTATTATAAAATGTATACACCACCTTTCTACAATTGTACTCAAAGCAAATAATTACATAAATAACAGAAAAATGTAATCCACAGAACTGAACAGATCAGATGAATCACGGCTCACAGAAACATAGTTCAATTCCAGGCCATAAGCATGGAAACAGGGTGGTCTGACAAGTCTTCGACTAAAGGTAGGAATCAAAAGGGCCTGGAGGGCCTCTGGGGAGAGGGCATTCCACTATTTCAGTGCTGCACTGAGAAAGCCCTGCCCCAAGTCTTCACCAACTGCACTTTGGCCAGTGAAGGAGCCCGGAGGCACAGGGTTGATCTCAGCAGGTGGGCAGACTCATCTGGAGTAAGGTGGTCCAAGCTTCAGGTTTTTAAAGGTAAAAAAACCCAGCACCTTAAACCAAGGCAACAAACAAATTCGGAGTTCATGCAGATCAACAGCGCTGAAGTGAAAGGCGCCATAGGTGAGGTTCCAACAACTGTGGCAACAGCACTTGGCAGCACCTGAAATTTACATACACTTTTCAGGGGCAACCCCTATGTTAGAATGATCAAGTCTGGATGTGACCAGTGCATGAGTGACACTGACCAGATCTACCTTCACTAGGAAGGGCGGCAGCTGGCATGCTAGTTAAAACTGTGCACAGGCATTCCTGGCCATGAGTATCTCCCAACTACACACACCATCCTTCTGAAGGAGTTCTACTTTAAATATTGTCTTAGTGATTCACAATCCATATTTACAACATTTAAAACAGGGGTTTAATGACAGTGTCAGTCAGATTTTAAAAGCACCACACATCTTTAAGTAAAGACGTTTGGTGCTTTTAAAATCTGACTGACACAGTCATTAAATCCCTATTTTAAATTTTGAGTTCTACTTTGTCCATAATAGGTGGAATATCCATCTCCATATTAATTTTCCTTCCAACCAGTAACACCTCTGTCTTGTCTGGATGAAGACTTGGCTTCTTGGCCCACATTCAGCACGTAACACAGACTACACACTGATTTATAGTCCAATCCTGTCTAGGACTGCCACAGTGTGCAAAAGCACGCTGTGCTGAATCCTATCCAGGATTGAGCCAGCGCCGGTGCAGGCAGAGGCCTCCTTGGGGTAAAGGGACGTTCTCCCTCCAATGGGTCTCCTCGGATGTGTGCTGGCAAAATGGCCGGTACAAATCCAGGAGGCCCGTGTAGGGACCAACAGGCCCGGGAAGGGGGATACGATTCGGCAGAGTGTGCCTCTGATGATCCCTCCCCCTTCCCGGGCCTGGCCACCCAATCTCCCCCTCCCATTCCACCCTCCCCAGGCCCCCAAGCCACCCAGTACAGTCCTTGCTTGAGTCCAGCAGCGGCCTGAGTCCAGGGCAGAGCAAGCGGCATGTTTGCGACACCCGGTGCCAGCAGAACGATAGTTCCGCCAGTCCTGTCCTAGACAGGATTGTGCTGTAAGGGTTTTCACTGCCACTTTGGGATCTGACAGAAAGACTGGAGCTCACCCGACACCATCTCCGTATTGGAGTTGCTTGAGTTAGAGCCGCAGTGTCTAGGAGCTAACTGCTTGTGCATTCCGAGAAGGAGCCTGGGGAAGAAGGAGTCTTACTGCTACCGCTAACAGAGTTTTCTTTCAGGACTAGCCACTTTGAGGCAGGATGAAGCAGCTGCTTTGGGCACTGTAATTTAATTTTCATTTCACTGCGTAGGTTGCAGTGTCCTATAAAATTTTTAACGAAAAATCTTCTCATCCATGGCAATTCCTTACTATATTCCTCGCTGTTTGCAGTTTGGTGCAAATACGTTTAGATGATACTTTTACCTTTGACTCCAATATGCCTTTTACTGTTTCACAAATCAATATAGGGATACTTGTTTGTTACTCCCCTGTTCTTAAATCAAAGGCAGGTTTTGTTAACCTCATACCTGCAACACTTAGAAGTCCTTTCCTGGCTGTTCATTTACCTTGCAATAGTATTTAAGCACCAAGGGCAATTATTCTGCTGCGTAAGAAATAAACATAATTTTCCTATAAAGAATAGGTTACCAACAGTTCAAAATAGCAAAAAAGAACATTAAAAATGAATGGCAAAAACACCACCATGGAAACGTTTATAGTTCAAAAATCAACATTACACCAGAGTATGATCTCATCTACTGTATGCCAGTGACAACGTTTCATCAAAATAAAAAAGGTACAGATTACATTAACATGACATGACACCCGTTTTCTTGCTTGTGGTCCTTCTGTTGGGTTTAATTTGATTTAATGCTCTGAACTGGACTTGATTGGACATCAAAGACAAGTCTGCGCACATCTTAAACTCATTTTAGCACTGAAGCTGCGAGTCTTGAGTTAAATTGGACCTGGACTGCTTGAAACGAAAGCTATGCAAGACAGATGCTGCTTCTTGGAATTCCTTGGCAACCAGGTAATAGCAAATGGCATCCAAGCAGCAGTTGAGATGTGTTATGCATGAAGCTACATGTATGACTTTGGTGCTGACATCACGCAGCCAGCAGCTCGCTCCAGCTTCACTCACTCCATATCTAACCAGCAAGCTGAGGTTGAAAGGCAGAAAGCATACGATAAATGCTCCCATGTTCACCGAGATGATACAAAGTGCTTTCCGGGTTAATTTTTCCTCCCGTGGGCTAGCATTCTGTTTCTCCTTGAGGCATCTGATGACTCGTGTGGAACAAAACGTCAAGATCACAACTGGTATGCAAAAGAAAATGACAGTATAAAACAGGACACGATCCAACTTTACCTCTGTTTCATACAAACAATACGTTTGTTTTTTAGGTGGGAATATGACCACACTTGTGATTGCAAAAAGAACACAACAGAGCCAAAGAAATAAACAAATAATGGCTGACTTCCGTGGAGACCTGAAAACTTTGGCTTTCAGGGGATGTATGATGGCAATGTACCGATCTAGTGCAATGAAAGTGAGCATACAGATGCTCATTGGCATGTTGATGTAAGAGATTGCCATGATGACTTTGCAAAAGACATCTTCAGGCCATTCGCGATAGTGAAAATATACTATAAATGGTAAGGTAAAGATCAAAGTGCAGTCTGCAATGGCTAAGTTGATCATCTGAACTCTGGATTCCGTCCATTTCCCCATCTTGCAGCAGAAGACCCACAAGGCAATTCCATTAAACAGGCCTCCAAAAAGGATGACTGGACTATCAACAATTAGTTTGAACATGATTATGTTCTCATCAATCTCGATATTGCAGTTCGCCATGCTGTAAAGCTGCTGGAAAGAGAATTTTGAATTAAGTTGCAAAAAACGGCAGAGGAATTTTTATAACATTTGTTTCAGTAGCAGCAGCTGGTTCTTATTCTCCATTAATGAGCCTTTCTGCCCCAGATGAGTACAGGGCCAGACAGACTCTATATTGCTAAGGAAAATATAGAGGCCACAATGCTTCCTCATTTTGGTGGCTTATTTGTGTTTGTGGAGAGAGCCCAAAAGAGCTTAAGAGAGCTCATCTCTTACCATTCTTCTCCCATCCTTACCCCTTTTGATGTGCATGCACAGACAGCTCAAGAAATGGTAAGTGCGGGCACCTCCCATATTCACATCTGCTCTCCTTTGCTCCGTGGTCAAATTACTCAAACTCGAGAGTTTATGTAACTTGATTGAGCACAAGAGAAGGACTGAATGTGAAATAGGAGGAGATAAGAACATAAGAAGAGCTCTACTGGATCAGGCCAAAGGCCCATCTAGTCCAACTTCCTGTATCTCACAGTCACAGTGGCCCCATCAGATGCCTCAGGGAGCACACAGACAGCAAGATACCTGTTTCCTGTTGTCACTCCCTTGCATCTGGCATTAAGAGATAGCCTGTTACTAAGACCAGGAGGTTGCATATCCCCATCATGGCTTGTAACCTGTGATGGACTTTTCCTCCATAAATCTGTCCTTAGAGAAATGGGAAATGCCTGCTTGCATTGTCGGAGAAATTCAGAGAAGCACAAGCAGGATCGATATTTGTTTTTATTCTAGCTGGACTCTGTTTTTACATGGCTTTTATACCCGTATTTCCCATTTCTCTAAAGATTGTGGCTGGCCATGAAAGCTTCCATTCAAAAATAAATCAATCCCCTTTTATAAAGGCATCTAGACCAGGTGCCATCAACACATCCTGTGGCAAGGAGTTCCACAAACTAATTACACTCTGGGTAAAGAAATATTTTATTTTGTCTGTTTTAATACTCCCTTCACTCAATTTTAGTGCTTCCTCCCCTAGTTCTAGTGTTGTGTGAGAGGGAAAAGAACTTCTCTCTATCCCCTCTCCCCATCCCATGCATAATTTTATACATCTCAATCATGTCCTCCCTCAGGCGCCTTTTTTCTAGACCAGGGGTTCTCAACCTTTGGAGGCCCAGGTACCCCCTATCATGGTCCAATTTTCGGAAGTACCCCCTGCTAATTAACTGCTGATTAATCAATTAATTAGGTAATTAATCGTTCAATAAAAAAGTACAAAAACAATTTTAAATGTGAAAAATGCCTTATTTAACTCTCTCTCTCTCTCTCTCTCTCTCTCTCTCTCTCTCTCTCTCTCTCTCTCTCTCTCTCTCTCTCTCTCTCTCTCTGTGAGAGACAGACAGACAGACAGACAGGGATCTATTTTTTTTCTCCAAGTCACACTTCCCAAAATCAGCTCCTCCCTCCCCACCCCTCCAAAGTACATTTTCCAAAGTACAAAAATAAGCCCAAAAGCAACATCAGAGAGACGGAAGGGCTCTGAAAATAATTACAATTTAAAATCCATGTTAACACTTAATTAGCTGCTGATGGGGCAGATAAGGGGCAGGGCTTGGCGTACGTACCCCAGCAAGAGGTCCACGTACCCCTAGGGGTACTAATAATTTTGGTCGCATGGAGGAACATGCAGGCTTCCAGTTTCCTATAATGGCCTGTTCTGCTGCCACAGTATATGGCCACTGAGATGGGGCAGCACTGCAGCACCCTGTTAAGTTGCATGAGGGTCCCTATGCCCACATAGGAAATACCGTAAGTATGCCTGTCAAATCTTCCATCTCATAAGAAAAAAAAGGGTTTAACTAGATATGCTTTTGTGCAACTGCAAAATGCACGTAAGGTAGACAGTTAGTGGAGATGGATGCTTTGCAACTGTCCTGTGTACCCTTCCCTTCCCTTTGAAGTTTTCCTATAGACCAGTAAGTCCCCATCTTATAGATCTCTATTGCACTGCTGATGCCCCAGTCTGTGAAAGGCAATAAGGCAGGTAAAAGTAATTACCGGTATTTCATTTGTTTTAAATGTTATGGTTGGTGTTTTTTTTTTTAACCACATTTTCACATTGATATCACTAGCTCCATTCACCTTATAGATGTACCATGCAATGGGGCAGTCCAGAGGTCTTCCTTCTGGGTAGCAGCTACAAGGGGCTGTAGTTGGATTGGGACCATGGTACAGAAGTTGAGGGTTTTACCTCTGCACCATTTTCCCCAAAGTGGCTAATAGGGGATTGTACTATTATTTGTCTGTTTCTAAATATTTAGGCCACTGTCTGCCCAAGTCCTAAAGCTGTGTATATAATATAAAACCAAAAACATATATCACAGCAGAAATGAAACAATGCTAAGCAATAACATCAGAGGAAGGCAAGATCAGCCTAAAAATTCCATCCCCAAATGTCTGACGGCAGAGACGTATCTTAACTGGATGCTGGAAAATCAGGAGGGATGAGATAGTATGGATCTCCCAAGGGAGGAAGTTGCAGAGGCTGGAGCTGCTACCGAGAAATCCCTGTCCCCATGTGGCGTCGCTTCGGTAGGGGTGGGGCTGTAAGTAATGCTCCGTTGTAGTCTCTTTACCGAGCGAGCAGGAGGCAGCCCCGCCCCCTCACTGTCGGAGCCTGTCCCCTGCGGAGAAAGCAGCAGGCAGGGTGCTACCGAAGCGACGCGACGCCAGTGCGAAAGCGCTGTACCTGTATCAAGGGCCCTCTGTATCTTCATGTCAAGCTTCAGTCGGCACACAGAACAGAGCCTTGCTAGCAGGTCTCAACTGGAAGGTTGGTTCATATGCAAACAGAAAGCATTTAAGATACCCAGGGCACTGGCTATTTAGGGTTTGGTAAGTAAAAACCAGCACCTTGAATTGCACCCATGAATCTAGGTTCATGCTAGAGTTTCTCATGCCGAATGCTTTGCAAGGGGTAGCCCCATGCAGAGCTCATTTCACAAGCCAGGATATGAGCAAAGCATGGGTGATGTGGTCAGATCTGCCTTCTCAGTGGGGAAGAAAACGGCTTTCAAAGCTGCAAAGCTGCAGTTTCCAGTCATTTTGCACAAATAATGCACATTTTATTTTCTTGAGAAACTTAGTTATAATACTACTCAGCCTTCACTGAAGCAAATGTGATAGAAGAGTAGACAATGAGTTAATAAATACGGGATAAAAAGCCATGTGTCAAAAAAAAAGCTGCTGAATTCACTGAATTTTCTGTTAAAACCAAATTTAAAAGCTAAAAAAGCATTTAAAAAGCTTAAAAACAAGGAAAAAAACCCACTAAAATTCACAATGTTTCTTTCGTTTCTACGAATATCATCAGGTGAGTGAGCACAAGCTGCATAAGATGGTGAAGCCAGGAGGGCTGCAGATCAAGTTGTAAAGGAATGGAGAAGGTTGGGCTCCACAAAAGAAAGCAATAGGTGTTAATTGCAAGCATGTGCGGAATCATTGCTTTCTTTTGTGGAGCCCAACCTTCTCCATTCCTTTACAACTTGATCTGCAGCCCTCCTGGCTTCACCATCTTATGCAGCTTGTGCTCACTCACCTGATGATATTCGTAGAAACGAAAGAAACATTGTGAATTTTAGTGGGTTTTTTTCCTTGTTTTTAAGCTTTTTAAATGCTTTTTTAGCTTTTACATTTGGTTTTAACAGAAAATTATTTGCTCCTTTTTTGGCACATGGCTTTTTATCCTGTATTTATTAACAGGCTTACCAGATCGCCGACTGGGACGTTCCTTTTTGCCCTTAAGGGCGGCGAGGGGGAGGGGCGATAGGAGACGGAGCGCGCTCCGTCTCCTATCACCCCTCCCCCCCGCCGCCCTTAAGGGCAAAAAGGAATGTCCCGGTCGGCGATCTGGTAAGCCTGTATTAACTCATTGTCTATAGTTGCTGGCCATGAAACTTTCACATCCTATCTGATAGAAGTGTGATTGACCATTTGTTCATTCATTCTATATTTTTTATTTTAACCTGTTTTTCCAACCCCAATGGGCAACTCAAAGAGGCTTACAACAATAGGCAATAAAAGCAATGCATATAAACTACAAAAATAAACAAAGATGAAGAATATTTACCTGTCTTATTTGATCTCAGTACTGTACTTATTCTGTATCGTTAGCAATACTCCTTAGAAAGCAACATTCAGTTTAGCTGACTTGTTTAGCTGCAGGAAACATTGAATAAACCTGGGGCTTGTTCCACTGTATCCTGCCCACGTTCAGTGTATGAATTCAGCAGCTCTTAAACAGCGGCTGTGATGACTTGGAAGGAAACCCAGCTCTTCCTCTGAAGCTTATCTGTATATAATATGAGGCAAGCTCAATATTGTTCCAGATGCCTCACTAATAGTCTGTCCTCTTTTCCTGTTATTTACTAAATCATTGGTAATTTTTTTTGTCACCACTCCTAATTCTGTCTCAGCAAATAATATTTAACTAAAATAAAATTAAGCATTGTAACTTTCTTATTTATTTATTTATTTATTTATTTATTTATAGAATTTATATCTCGCCTTTCCCCCAGTAAGGGGAAAGGTGGCTTACAACATTCACAGCCCAATCCTAACCAACTTTTTGGCACCGATGCAGCCACAACGCTATTCTGAGGTAAGGGAACATTTGTTCCCTTACTTTGAGGAGGCCTCCATGACTGCCTCTCCTACCGCAGGATGCAGCATGCACCCTGTTGGCACAGCTGCATCAGCGCTGGAAAATTAGTTAGGATTGGGCTGTCAAACAGCAATAATAAAATATTAAAATAATTAAAACCGTACGTTTTAAGAACTGAGCGGTCACTGTAGTATTTTCCAAGCTCTCTAGACCAGGGGTTCTCAACTCCATCCCGGCCAAGTACCACCTCCGGTGCCACTCTCCTCCTGTGTACCACCAGAAGTGACTGGCGATGACATCATCACCAGTTACTTCTAGATTTTCAGGTTTTCGGAGGCCAGAAAAAGCGGGTGGGAGGGCCCTCCTCAATGTTCCTGAGTAGCCCCATGGCCAAAGGCAGGAGAATCTTGGGAGTGAGTGCACCGCCAAAAGTGGCACGTTGTAGCAGGGTTCGGGTGGTCCAGCGGTCCAAGTACCACCAGCAGTCGGCCAAAGTACCACTGGTGGTACTAGTAACCGTTGAGAACCCTTGCTATAGGCCACATTTGTGAGAGGGGAAGCTGTACCTTCCCTCCTTGGTTAGAAAAATGGAAGGTGGGAGCATGCTCTTTCAACTGATCAAAAAACGGTGCATTTTGGCTCATATCTGAACTTCCAGAGCAGCAAGAAACTTCATTTTTTTTAAAAAAAAAAGAAAGCTGGAGACCCAAACCAGCTATTGAGAAAAACAGGCACTGTGTGGAATGTCAAACAGTGCAATCCTATCCAACTTACACCACTGGTGTAACCAGTGGTGCAGCGAGAATTGGAGGCCCCAGAACGGAAAGGGGATTCAAATCCCCTCCAAAGGAGGATTCAAAGGGGATTTGAATCCCTTTTCAGTTCTGGGGCCTCCCGTTCTTGCTGCACCGCTGCTTACACCGGTGGTGTAAGTTGGATAGGATTGCTCTGTAAATCATGCAAAAAATTACAAATCTGGGTGATACTGATATGGCAACCCTAATGTTAGGCAGGGGTTAGTCCTTGGGATCAGCTGACGGCATACTCAGTTAGAGGGCATGATTGACAGTGAAATATAGATGACAACCTTAAGATGCAGAGCTTAGTTTGGAAGTCTTGTGCTTGACAAAATACTGATCATGCAGGGGACAAGGTACGATAGGCTGGCCACTAGGAATCTTATTTAAGAATTTTCCTGGGACTTTTATAACAGCAGAAAAACAGTATGATGTAAAGTATGCACACATAACACATAGGTAAGCAATGGCGTCGCTCCCGTCAAGTGACGGGAGCAGGCCGCTACGGGGTGACGCGTGCAAGGAGTGACGCGCGCACATGCGTGACGCATCACCTCTTGCGCCTGTCGCCCCCGAAGACGTCCCCGGAGCCGGCTCCTGGCCTCAAAGAGGCCGGGAGCCGGCTCCAGAGACGTCTTCCCCGGCTGACGCGCCAGGGCCTTCTGAGGAAGGCCCGCTGTGCGAACGTTATTTATAACGTTTTTTGCACATGCGCAGACCATCCCTGAGGGAAAAGGGATGTCCTTTTCCCTCAGGAACGGTCTGCGCATGAGCTAAAAAACGTTATAAATAACGTTCGTGCAGCAGGCCTTCCTCAGAAGGCCCCAGACAGCTGGCCGGGGAAGACGTCCCCGAGCCGGCTGCAAAAATTGACGGGTGCCCGTAGCAACGCCCGTCGGGCACTCGGAGCGACGCCCGTCGGCACCCCAAATCACGATGGCCTATGGCCGCACCGAATATTTGTAAGAGGGGGGTACAGGGGGGAGGCGTCACTAGGGTGACGCGCGCGCCCCACTATGGGGTGACGCGTGCCCTAGTGACGCCACTGTAGGTAAGATATGCACATCAGGATCTGTATATTGTAGCAGAGTCATTTTTAACTTCTATTTGATGCCTGGTTTCTTCATTGCTTGGTAGCCCTTCCGTTAGGTTTCACCTGGAAGAATGCTCTGAATTGGCTTTGCTTGGGCATAGTGCTCTGAAGATGAGACTATGCACATCTTTTACTCACGTTAGCTTTGAAGCTGCGAGTCTTGAGTTAAGTTGGACCTAGACTGCACTGAACGAAAGCGAGGCAAGAAAGAGGCTGCTTCCTGGAATTCCTTGGCAACCAAGTAATAGCAAATGGCATCCAAGCAGCAGTTGAGATATGATATGCATACAGCTACATGTATGACTTTGGTGCTGGCATTAAGCACCCAGCAGTCGGCCTCAGCTGCATCAGCTCCATATCTAAGCAGCAAGCTGAGGTTGAAAGGTAGAAAGCATACAATGAATGTTCCCATGTTCACTGAGACGACCCAGAGTGCTTTCCGGATTATTTTTTCCTCCCGTAGGCTAGCATTCTGTTTCTCCTTGAGGCATCTGATGATTTGCGTGGAACAAAATATCAAGATCAGTAGTGGTATGAAGAAAAAAGAGATAGTATAAATCAGGATAGAAGGTGAGTATTCTGTCGTTTGATAAAAGCAATACTCTTGGGTTTTTTGTGGAAATATGGCAATGGCTATGACAGAAGAAAGAACACAATAGAGCCAAAGAAACAAACAGGCCATGGCCGCCTTCCGTGGAGACCGGAGAGCTTTGGCTTTCAGCGGATGCTTGATTGCAATATACCGGTCTAGTGCGATGAGGGTGATGATCCAGTTGCTCATTGGCATGTTGATGCAAGAGATTGCGAATATGACTTTGCAGAAGTCATCGTCAGGCCATTCGCGGTAATGGAAATACGTTATAAATGGTATCGTAAAGACCATCGTGCAGTCTGCCAAGGCTAAGTTGATCATGTAAACTCTGGCCTCCGTCCATTTGCCCATCCTGTAGCAGAAGACCCACAAAGCAGTGGCATTAAACAGGCCTCCTAGTAAGGTGACGGGACTAGCGACGAATAGTTCAAAAATCTTTATGTTTGCATCAATCTTGATACTGTTGTTGCAGTTCACCATGGTGCTGTAAAGGTGCTGGAAAGAGAATTTTGAATTCAGTAGCAAAAATAGACACATGGATGGAGAATTAAAATATTTGTTTCAATTGCAGAAAAGAAAGATTGCATGGGGAAATGGGAGGCACACGCAGATCTCCAGTTCCTAATAATGGCTTGTTCTGCTGCCTCAGTGTGCAACTACAGGCTAATGATCCCTTATTCAGAATGCTCGGGATTGGAAGTATCTTGGATTTCAGATTTTTCTGGATTTCAGATTCTTTGCCTCAAGGCCTGATAAACCCCTCCAACACAAATTTCCAGGTTTTCTTTTTCGTCCCCTCCCCCCCCCCCCCCACATTCAGCGGTGGCCTCACCTACCCCCCAAAAGAAAATATTGTACCACCAGAGACTTTCCCCGCACTATGATGCCCTCTTCTCTCTCCCCCCCTTCCCCTCAAGCCTGAAATGCTAATACAGGTTGAGTATTGGCTCCGCGACTCCAGCTGGGTAGCACCCAAGCATGTCTAGTGCAATGCCGGCCAGCACCGGGCATAACACTATTTTTTTAAAAAAAAAATGTTGGCATGCAAAAAAAAAAGTTCCAGGTTTCAGATCATTCCAGATTTCAGAATTCAAGATAAAAGGTAATCAACTTGTAATAAGTGTGTGTGTGGGGGGGAACGACACATGGGAACAGTACTCTGTTAACCTTTATGGAAATCCCTATGCCCATTCATTAAGGATAAAAAATATATATAATTAGATATGCTTCTATCTATAGTGCAAAATGTAAATAAGGTAGACCAGTGGTTCTCAAGCTGGTGTGTCGCGACATGCTGTCCCCTATCACCTTAAGGGGCGGGGACAGCATGGCTGCAACAATCCCTGGGATCGCCGCCGCTTCTGGGGAAAAAGTTAAAAATGTGATTTTTACACTTACTGGGGGTCCTGGAGCCCTCCAGACGGTGCGGGGAGGCCCGCGGTCACATGGAGGCCTCCTCAAGGTAAGGGAACATGTGTTCCCTTACTTTGGGGCTGCATTGCAGCTGCATCAGCACTGGTAAGCTGGATAGAATTGGGCCCTTTGTGTAGTAGCTGTATGGAGCTGCAGGCAAGACTGGGGTTGTGGCACAGAGTTAGAGGGTCTTTAACCCTTTGCCTGTGCACCATTTCCCCCACTGAAAATTGTGTCCCTGAATCAGCTATTTCACTCTAACAAGCTTGTACTATTATTTGTCTGTTTGTAAAATATTTAGGCTGCTTTCTATCCCAAAGCAGTATATACAGTGGGCCCTCCTTATCCGTGGATTAGCCATCCGCAGATTTGACCATCCATGGAGGAGCCATCCGCGGATAGCCATCCATGGAGGAGGGATCCCACTGAGAGAGGGGGGCAGCACGACAGTACTTTATTTAGAGCGCAATCCTGACTAAGGATCCGGCCAGCGGCCCAGAGCCGCCTGCCGGATCCTGTGCACCGGCTGCCCAGCACGCGCTGGGCAAAAGCTCTACTCGGGGAAGGGGACGCTCGTCCCCTTCCTCGAGTGTAAACACGGGCCGGCCCTATTGGCCTCCTCAGATTTCTGCCAGCTAAATAGCTGACGGAAGCAGAGGAGGCCCTGTAACGGCGTAGCTGGCCCGGCGGGGAGGGGGGTATGGCTGAAGTCATCCCCCACCACTCCCGGGTCGGCTAGGCCAATGGGCCCCCTCCCTCGCCCGGCTGGACCGCCCATGCGGCCGGCGACGGAGCTCCTACCTTCCGCCGCTGTCTGCGTGGAGATCCGGCACCGGAGTGAGGGAGGCCGGCCTTGGGATAGCCTCCCTTACTCCTGAGTCATTGTGAAATCCACGGATGCTCAAGTCCGTGGTTGGTTATGGTTGGGGTGAAACAGTACCTTGTTTAACAGCCACATGGGGCCGCCATCCACTTCTTGCCTCTTGCACTGCTTTCTAAGCTTGTAAAATGCCTATAAAAAGAAAGAACACAATCATATGCGACTTCCAGTTTTGTGCGTAACTGGAACTTGCTTCCAGTCACGTCTTCCTTTTTGTACGCATTTTACAAGCTTAGAAAATGACACGAAAGGCAAGAAGCGGACAGCAGCCCCGCGTGGCTGTTAAACAAGGTACTGTGGCGCAGCCCTCACCCCAACCATAACTAACCACGGACTTGAGCATCCGTGGATTTTCGCATCCGCGGGGGTTCCGGGAATGGAACCCTCGTAGATTCAAAGGGCCAACTGTACCATAAAACCAATCAATAAAATATAACAGGAATAAAACAATATACAACAATAAAATCAGAGTGAGAGAAGAGCAGCTGAAAATCTCCTTCCCTAAATGCTCAGCAGAAGAGACGTGTTTTGATCAGATGCTGGAAAATTAGGAGGAATGAAACAGTATGGATCTCCCAGGAGAGAATGTTGAGGAACCTGGGGCTGCTACCCTGAAGTCCCTGTCCCTGTGCTTGCCAGTGAAACCTATGTACCTCTATCAAGGACCCTCTGAGGCGTTGTTAGGGGGGGCAGTGGGCCGTTGGGCCCCAGGGTGTGGGGGGACACATGGCAGGGGGTACAGCGGCAATTTGGCGGCGGTGAAAAATCACCCCCTGGCGGTTTTTGGGCTGCTTTTAGGCCATTTGCAGCGACAGGATTCGCCCACCTGCAGATGTCCTGAAAGCAGCTGATAAACCCCCAGGGGGTGCTTTTTTCCGCTACCACCAAACCTCTGTCAGACCTCCATCACCACACAGAACAGAGCCCCTCTACAAGATCTGGCCCCTAAGACATGCAGGGTCCAAGCTGTTTAGGGTTTACAAAGTAACGACCAGCACCTTGAGTTGCACTGGACATGGGTGCAAATGAAACAAGATGGGAATAATATGTTCCATGCTAGAGCACACACCTTGCTGCTGCATTTATACCAGTTGTAGTTTCCAGATGCTTTTCAAGTGCAGCCCATGTGGAGCTCATTGCAAAAAGCCAGGATATTATTATTAACAGTATTTATATATACCGCTTTTCAACAAAAAGTTCACAAAGCGGTTTACAGACAAAATCAAATGATTAAATGGCTACAAGCCAGGCATGGGTTAGGGTGGTCAGATTTGCTTTTTCCAGATAAGACAAAAACTGCTTGTGAACGAGCAGTTTCCAGGCACTGTTCATATGATACCTGATGCACAATCAGTGTCTTAAGTGAGAAACTTAGAGCCCAAGCCTATGCATGTCTACTCAGAAGTAAGTCCAATTATAGTCAGTGGGGCTTACTCCTAGGAATTGAGGATAGAATTGCAGCCTTAGTCAGTCATAATGCTACTCAGCCTCCACTGAAGCAGAACATGAATAGAAGAACAAATGATTACCTGCGTTATTTGATTGCAGTCCTCACTCAGTATCTTCAGCAATCCTGCCTAGAAAGCAACATTCAATGCAGCTGACTTGATTATCCTCAGGAAACATTTAACAAACTCACAAACTTCTTCCACCTGATCTCGCTCCCTTTTCAGTGCATGAATTTGACAGTTCTGCCAGCAACTGCACTGTTGGCTCAGAAGGAAACTCAGCTGTTCCTTATAGCATGAGAAGCTTCTCTCACACGCATATCCTGCCAGATAATTTCTCTAATATCTCATAATCTCTTCCTTAGACTTCTTCCAATCAAACACAATTCTTGAAAGGAGTCTCCACAGTGATGGCACTCGAAAATAAATATGGAGAGGCATAGAAAAGACAAAGTGCATTGGGTGAAAAAGCGGCAAATGTAGCAGGCAGAAATTCAACACAGGAAGGTTTTTGCACATGATAATTTATTTATTTATTTATTTTTCACATTTTTATACCGCCCTTCCTCCAAGGAGCTCAGAGTGGTGTACATATTTCCTCCCCTCCTTTTTGTCCTCACAACAATCCTGTGAGGTAGGTGGGGCTGAGAGATAGTGACTGGCCCAAGGTCACCCAGGAAGCTTTGTGGCTGAGCGGGGATTTGAACCTGGATCTTCCAGGTCTGAGTCCAACTCCCAAACCACTACACCATCCTGGCTGTGCATAATGATAGGAAAACTTCATGTGCTGAACTTTTGCCTGCCACACAGCTGTTAAAGGGGAAATTCCCTTTATATTCATAGATTGGTGATAATGAAGCAAAGTACTCCTGAATATGTGAGAACAGTGGGGCCTTTCCTTCCAGTAACCACAGGAGTCCAGCAATTAGAGGTGGGGGTTGAGCTAGTTGTCTGAAAGCTACTTGTGCCCTTGGCATTGCCTGTGTGCCTTTGCCAAGCCTTAAGATACTGGCCTTCTCTGGATGACTTGTAAGCTGCTTTAAAAGTCATTTTTTCATTCATCCGCTGACAATTGCATACTTTTCTCCCCCAACCATTTTGCATTGTATTCCTACAGAGGGTCTGCATGGACCATGGTCGATCATTTTGTGTGCTCATGGTAGGCCCACTTGACTTGCAGATATACTTACAATGCTCAAAATATCTATTGATCTGCTTTATTGCTGAAGCTTTTTGTTGTCTATTAAATTTTAATTGGTTAACATATTGTTATGCTTTGTCATCATTTCATTGCAAGCAGTATAAAAACAAATAAATACATGAATATTTGGGTTGTGCTGGGCATCTAAGTATGTCATTAAAATGCTGCTTGTGATTCTGCCTGCTGCCAATCACAGAAGGAAAAGGGAGGGTTAAACTCCAAATGATGCTCAGTTACATGATGCTCCTGCTACATGCAACACGCTCCTGGACCTGGTGATCTGGAGTCTGAGCTTTGGATGAAACCACTGTGGGTGGCGCAGTGGGTTAAACCGCTGAACCATGAGCTGTCGATCGAAAGGTCGGCACTTCGAATCCGCAACGGGGTGAGCTCTCGTTGCTTGGCCAGCTCCTGCCAACGTAGCAGTTCCAAAGCATGTTAATGCAAGTAGATAAATAGGTACCGCTTGCGGGAAGTTAAACAGCGCTCCGTGTTCCAGCCGCATGCTACGCGCTGCGGCAAGGAGAGTCATGCCGGCCACATGACCACGGAGGCGTCTTCGGACAACGCTGGCTCTTCGGCTTTGAAATGGGGATGAGCACCACACCCTAGAGTCGGACACGACTGGACTTAATTGTCAGGGGTCACCTTTACCTTTACCTACCATTGCATCTAGGCTGCAGACAGTCATATATACACACTGACCTACTGAACTGAGTCCCACTGAACTCAGTGGTGCTTACTTCCGAATATTTCCAAGTACAGTAGTTAAATGTTTGCTAAAGTGGCTTTAAAAAAGTATTACAGAGCTAACAACTTTGTCCCATGGAAGGAAAATGTGTGAAAGGAATCATATTTGAGGGAAGTGGTGGGTTCTCCTTCGCTGGAGATCTTCAAGCAGAGGCTTGACAGGCACCTTTTAGAGGTGCTCTAGAGAGGGTTTTCCTGCTTCAAGCAGGGGGTTGGTCTAGATGGCCTTGAAATTCCCCTTCAACTTTATGAGTCTGAAAATAAATAGATCGACGCATGTTCCGATAGACTCAGTGAAGATACTTGCATTCATTGGCAACAGCACTGCAGGATCAAAACGATATTTAAACATTTGACAAAAGCTTGCAGTTCATTTAGCTTGCCATGGAAAAATTTTAAAAAACCACAACATCCTGACTTTTAAAAGCTGTAGTTTATCAGAATTTTCTTTTTGCATTAATTACAGTAAGGCTCCTGTGGAAGAAGCTTTTTAACAACAACAACAACAACAACAACAACAACAACAACAACAACAACAGCAAGCATTTATAACCTTTTTTTTACTGTACAAAGCACTTTGTCTACATTACAAAAGTTGTAATAAAAGAACAACAATTTAGACAAACAGGTGGTTGACAAGTATTATCACCCCCCACCATATTGGCAAAGGGAGAGGGAGAGAGTTTGATTTGCTTAAGGACATGTTTTGATTTCATGGCAGAGAGAGGTGAGATTCTTGCTGGGAACTTCCAGATCAAGCCAGGGCTGGATAAGGTTATCTGGCAATCTGAGATTTGCCAAGTGGCCACTTGGTAGCACTATATATGGGCTAACGGGAGCTTCTCCACTAGGAGGAGGCCTTCAGGCCCAGAAAGGCTCCACCTTTCAGTAGTTTCAGTGGAAAATCCTGGGTCTCTACAAATTCATCTATCTGCCCCTGACTCAGTGCCAAACTACAGTAGATGTCCAGACAAAATCCAGACAAATCCGAAATCCAGACAACTTCCCGTCCCAAGCAGTCTGGATGGATACTCAACCTGTATATTGATTTTGGAAGTTAAAACAGAACCTTCACAATATATGCATTAAAAAAAATTATTACTGCAGTTATATTTATGAGGGTGTGACTTCTCTATGCCCTGCAACCCCTCCCCCCATGCAACCCCCGCAATGGAGGCAGCTGAAGTGAATCACCAGGGGTGAAAGAGAATAAATACTTCCCTAATGCTGCAAGAGAGGAATAAGGCAATGGCCTGACATTTTCAGTCAGCCCTTAAGGAAGAGAAACTATATGTTTTGTCATCATTTCTGTTGAAAAGCAAAAAAAGAAAAAAAAAACCAAAAACTCACCCCCACCCCCACAACAAAAAACCAGCCACAATCTGCCTTTGGCACGCGAGGCTGAGTGATTTGACGTCACAGTGACATCACACATCTGACCACTGGAGGCCTTTGGAGAGACGTTTCACACCACTGGGACAAAGAGACAGCACCCATATTCACCATCCGGAACATGGCAGAGGCCTGTGTAAGTGATTAAAAAAAATAAGATAATTATCTTTGTACTTTCCTGTGACTTGACTGCTTTGCAAACAATCTTCAAAGAAGGTCAGATTCACTGATGATGAAACATTATATTAATGACATAAATAATTAAATGTCTACTGGAGAAGAGTTTAAACATTAAATTTAAATAAGTAAATAAGTATCTGCTTAAATAAGCAGAAGTAAGTAAATGAGTTCTGTAGAAATATTGCCATATTTCTCTAGAAGTATTTCTTACACAGGAACTTCCTAGGTAGTAAATATTCATAATGAAAGTGCACCAGAATGCTTGTCTTCAATGCTGTCGTTAACATACTAACGTTAGGAAATTACCAACAGAGGGATCTTCTGTCTGAAGAATAAAGTCCTGATCAGCGGTTGGGCACAGGGCCCAAGCTTGACAAGAAGTCAGCAATGCTTTTTAGGCTTTGCTCAGAAACATTATATGCCCCCCTCCCCCGGTCAAGATATAGCTAGACCAGGGCAGCAGCAAGTAGTTCTGCAACACTCCATTACACCGGAGTCCGCGTACCCTCCCCCTGGCCGTTGGAACCATTCCGGCGGCGATGGGGAGTGACCTGCACATTGCCGTCACTGCTGGAATGCCTCCGATGGCGAGGGGGAGGGGCCGCTGACTCCAGTGTAATGGAGTCTTGCAGAACTACTTGCCTAAAACTAGGTAAAGGTAAAGGTGACCCCTGACAATTAAGTCCAGTCGCCTCCGACTCTAGGGTGTGGTGCTCATCCCCATTTCAAAGCCGAAGAGCCAGCGTTGTCCGAAAACGCCTCCGTGGTCATGTGGCCGGCATGACTCTCCTTGCCGCAGCGCGTAGCTTGCAGCTGGAACACGGAGCACTGTTTACCTTCCCGCAAGCGGTACCTATTTATCTACTCGCATTAACATGCTTTGGAACTGCTACGTTGGCAGGAGCTGGCCAAGCAACGAGAGCTCACCCCGTCGCGGATTCGAAGTGCCGACCTTTCGATTGACAGCTCATGGTTCAGCGGTTTCACCCATTGCGCCACCCGCTGGCCATTGCCTAAAACTAGACAGAACTAAAAAAAAAATGTGTGTGTGTGTGTTTGTTTATATAAATAAGTGTAATTATTAACCTGAAATGGAACCATGTTAATTTTGTCACCAAGTTAATTTGTGAATTTTGTTTGTATTTTTTTGTATATACTTGTTGGATTAAACACATTTAAAACAAAATGTTTTTGTGCCACACATTTCCATTTTCCAGTGGGTGTAGCTTTGTGTGTATTAACCTGTCGCTGATTGTATCTGGATTGCACCACTCTGCTGGCATAGCCTATCATGATTGAATAATCAATATAAAACAATGACCTGCTTCTAGGCATCAGAGAGAGAATTCTGTTTTAGCCTTGTTCTTGACATGCTAGTGTTCTGCATGTGGGAAGCGTTTTTTGGGGGTGGGGTGGAGGATCATACCATGATGAAGGCCCTAACCTGTTGCCTGAAGAGGTATAGTTGACGAGCCCTACAATCTTGTCTGCTGTTTGCGAGAAATAGGCCTGAGTATTGAATATACAGAACGTGGTTCTGACAGGTCAGATGTTTAGTTTTTAGATTCTCAGACCCTTATCTTTTTTCCCCCCTTCATTTGTGGAAAGTTCTGCTGCAATCAAAAGCAGTTTGTTATCTTGCAGATCCTATCAAGCACCCTCGTTGTGCAATTGTGCAATATGGAAAGAGCAAGAGATGGAGGCCCTTGCCCAGCAGTAATGCCTGTGCGGTGGGAATTTGTTACAAGGTAGTTTTAAGAGGCATTTCTTTTTAAAGGGGTGGGTGTTTACTGTTGCTAGGCAGGATGAGATGTTGCGAGAAAGGATGGGAAACAGGAAGGTCAAGACGGGCTATATATGGGAGTAAGTTGAAATAGGGGCAGCGGTTGGGGTTGGTTTGGCCATTGCCTTGCCCTCTCTCCCTGAATGCTTGTGGGCACCCTGGCTGAAGTAGTTGGGTCGTCTTATTAGAGACTGGGAAGTTTGTCGTATTATTGGCTCCTGACAGCTGGATTTTTCACCTTCTTGGAGCAGGGTGTAGGGTGAATGAAGGAGTATTTGTAAAAGGGGAGAAGCTAGATGAGCCTTCGAGTTTGGATCCTTCAGTGAGATCAGAAGGGAATTGGACCACATGGGAGCAGTTTCCTAGCAGCAGACTTGGGTGGCTGTAGGTCTGATGATTGCACGCCCCTCATTCCCTTCTTCCCCCCCCCCCCGCATCTGTTCCAATTAGGGCAGGGCCAGCCCAAGACCTCCTGGCTGGGCCCTCTTACCTGGTGACGTGTTGCTGCTTGCTTCTCCCCCCCAGATTGAAAAAGGAAGAGGGGAACAGAATGGAAGAGGAAGTGTGATTATTCACCCTTCACACTGGTCCACATCTGCTAGTTGTGACAATAAAACAACAATTACAATTGAACACCAATTGAGACAAATTAGTAAATGATGACACCCTGGGGAAGGCAAAAAATCCAGTTGTCAAGAATCAAGATGACAAAGTTCCTGGCCTCTAATAAGACAATGAAACGAACAGCGCAACCCTAACCAACTTTCCAGTGCCGGTGTAGCCGTGTCAAGGGGGCCAGCATATAAACTGGAAGTCCAGGCCCCTTCTGGCCCTCTTGCAATTCAAGCACTGTTTTTGACATTTCGTCTTTGAACAGCTGACACTCCTAGCCCCTGGCCATGTCATATGTCAAAGTGCTTCAGAAACATCCTTCAGTTTCAGAAAAGGTTTGCTATGTGACAAGGGGAGCTTCCTTTCTGAAAAAAGTCTCCTTGGGTTTCTGGAACAGGTTTCATGGTTCTGGTCTCTTAAAATTTCCCTCTAAACATGATTGTAAGCTATTTTCAAAAATGTGACCTAAATTCTTAGAAGGGGGGGGGATTACTCAATCTAATCCAAACATTTCCTTCATTGATAGGAGCATTTTTTCAATTGATTTATGACCTTGACCACACATCCAAGGGTGTGTGTGTGTGTGTGTGTGTGTGTGTGTGTGTGTGTGTGTGTGTGTGTGTGTAGAATGTAGTAATTTGTCCTGCAACTTTTAAGCTGTTTACAGTCAATTTTCTTTTCAGATTAGAAACAGCGTTATCTTTTAGGGCAAGAGGATAGTATTCTTTGGTGAATGAGATTACAAAACTTCTACACATTTCCATAATGAGTAATAATATTCGCCCTGTCTTTATATCTGGAGGGATTTATTATCACTCTTTGCAGAAACTGGATGTGTAACATGTTAGCAGAGCTGAGGGAATAAAGCAGTCGCACACACAGCAACTGCCTTTTGTTAAGAACTTTACCGAGACAAAGAAAGAACTTCAGCCATTGTTACTCATAGGCAGAAACAACAACACACGAAACGAAGTCAGAGGTCAGTAGCAGTATGAGAGAGTAATCCACAAGCCTTACACAAACAACAAACTGCCCCTACTTGTGGAGGCCAACATTAGTGCTCTTGCTAACCATATACACGGTGCAATCCTAGCACCCAGCCTGGCGGTAGAACAAGCGTTCAGCCGCCCGAAGCCGTCGCAAACGTGCCGTAAGGTGCCTGCTCCGCCGACCGAGCGCCCGAAGGACCACCGCCAGACCCAGGTAAGGATCCAGCAGGCAGGGGGGGGATCGGGGGCAAAGGGCGGGCGGCCATAGGCCCAGCCGCTCCGGGAATCCTGTCCCCTGCTGCGCAGCTGGGCCATTACACGGCCTCCTCCGACTTCCGCCAGCGATTTCACTGGCGGAAATCCGAGAAGGCCGATCGGCCCCAGAGCCAGTTACACCCGGGGAAGGGGACAAGCGTCCCCTTCCCCGAGTAGACTTTCCATTCCACAGGAGCCTGCCCGTGGTGGAGCACGGGATCCGTTAGTGCTCTGGGTTGCACTCTTTTTATTGCCCAAGTGAGCTCGGGCCTCTGCCCCTCTGTATCTGATCTCTTGTGCAAGGTGCCATGCATAGAGGATTTCATCTGCATCCTGTGCAAGGCTTTGTTTCATGTGATCAGCTGGCTGGAGCACACAAGTGTACCTATGATAGCACGTCAATAGCACGTCACCCCGCCCCTGCGCGTCACCTCCGCTGTCACCCGGCCCGGGTCGTCGGACGCTCCAAGGCCTTCTCCCAGCCTCAGCCGGGAGAAGACCTCGGGAGCGTCCGACCCGGCCGGCGGTCAGGCCGCTTCTGCGAGGCCCTATGCTATGCAGCTTGTTTGCGCATGCCCACACCGCTGGGCATGCGCAAAACTGTGTAAACAAGCCGCATAGCATAGGGCCTCACAGAAGCGGCCCGACCGCCAGCCGGGTCGGATGCTCCCGAGGCCTTCTCCCGGCCGAGGCTGGGAGAAGGCCTCGGAGCGTCCGACGACCCGGGCCAGCAGTCTGGCCGCTTCTGGCGAGGTCTATCATGGGGGTGACGCGTGCCCATCTCGCCACAGGGTGACGCGCGCCCTAGTGACATCACTGATCGTGCTGTTAGGCTACGCAGATAACCTAGGAGTAGGCCCCACTGGACATGGTTAGGCTTACCAGATCTCCAACCGGGACAGAGTGCTAGACCTTTAGGAGAAGGAATGTGGGCAGGTGTAGCTTGTTAAACCTTAGAGCAGAGGTTCTCAACCTGTGGTACGGGTACCCCTAGGGGTACGCGGACCTCTTGCTGGGGGTACGCCAAGCCTTGCCCCTTATCTGCCCCATCCATCAGCAGCTAATTAAGTGTTAATTAACATGGATTTTAAATTGTAATTATTTTCGGAGCTCTTCTGTCTCTCTGATGTTGGTTTTGGGCTTATTTTTGTACTTTGGAAAATGTACTTTGGTGAGGTGGGGGAGGGAGGAGCTGATTTTGGGAAATGTGACTTGGAGGAAAAAAGAGATCCTTGCGTGTGTGTTTCTCTCTCTCGCTCACACGCACGCTCACACAGAGTTAAATAAGACATTTTTTCACATTTAAAATTGTTTTAGTACTTTTAATTTAATGATTAATTACCTAATTAATTAATTGATTAATCCAATTAATTAGCAGTTAATTAGCAGGGGGTACTTCAGAAAATTGGACCGTGATAGGGGGTACCCGAGCCTCCAAAGGTTGAGAACCCCTGCCTTAGAGCACAATCCTAGGCATGTCTACTCAGAAACAAGCCCCATTGTGTTCAGTTGGGCTTGCTTCTGAGTAGACATGCCTAGGATTGTGCTCTAAGATTTAACAAGCTACACCTGCCCACATTCCTTCTCCTAAAGGTCTAGCACTCTGTCCCGGTTGGAGATCTGGTAAGCCTAGACATGGTGGGATTTGCTTCCTATTAAACATGCATAGGATTGTGCTGCCAAAGACTCCCCAATTAATCAGGCCACATTTATATATAAATAAATATTTATCTATATACAAACTGCAAATGGCTGTAAACATCTTAGAAGAGGCACTTTGTTCCCCCAGGAGGGAATGCTTTGTCTAGGAGGCTTACAATGGTCTCTGCATTGCTGGTGAAGCTATCATTCATCTACTCCTAAAAAGGATGCAGATTTGATTTTTTTAGACTGAATTTTCTAGGGAATACTTCCGTGGCAATTATAACTGAAAAATGTTTCAAAGCACAGACACTGGAATTGAAACTGGAGTTCCGGTTCAGTTTTCTGTGCTCTGCACAAGAGCTTCATTAAAACAAGTACACATTTCTAAATCAGACCGTATGGATGCGAAGATTAAGCCATCGAGATGAGTTTTTGCTTTATTGGCTAACGACTGCTTTGAGGATTTCATTTTTTCAAATGAGTACTTCGCAGAATAATGCATACACTAATTTAAATTAAATGAATCTGAATTATGGGACAAACACTTCTCCCCCCAGCATGGTAGGAAAACATGTTTATTTTTTGTTAACGATTGTTGACTTTGCTTACATGAATCTTACTTTTGGAGACAATCAGAAACCAGAAATAAAGCTAAATGATAAATTGTGAATCCACCATTTGAACATAGGAAACTTCTTTTATATGGAGTCAGACCATTGATCCATCTTAGCATCTTCTACACTGACTCTTTGGGGTTTCAGAGAGGTCTTTCTCTGCTCTGCCCCAGGGCCCATGAGAGGAGGGTAAAGGGGGTAAATTGTACCCGGGCCCATGATCAAAAAGGGGGCCCAGGAGCCAAAGGAGGGGGCATAGAAATTTCCTGGGATCTCAACTGGCCTCATGGAGAGTGAAAGATGGAGGCCGGGCTAACCAGGAGGCCAGGTCTACTGGGCAGGTTAGACCTGGGCACCACATTGAGAAACACTGGCATCACTATGGGGGGGGGAAGCTGTAAGTTCTTCCATGATCGGAGCCTCCGTTACACGTAAGAACGAAGCGCCCCTCCCCCGCGCCTTCCGACCCATTCAAAGCAGTGAAAACAACGCGCAGGAGACTCCGCGTTGTTTTCACTGCTTTGAATGGGACGGAAGGCGCGGGGGCGGGGCGCTTTGTTCTTCCGTGTAACGGAGGCTCCGATCGCGGAAGAACTTACAGCTCCGTCCCCCCTGTAGTGACGCCAGTGTCGAGAAACCTGGTAGACCTGGGCTCCAGATTATCAGCCATTGCTGCTCTCCCCCTGACCGGTTTTTCCCCCTCCCCCTTTGAGAAGGGACCCAAAAGAAACTTTGTACCCTCTGATAAAATTCCTCTCAGAGGCCCTGCTCTGCCCTACATAGAAATGCTAGGGCTTTAACCTCAGACCTTCTACATGCAAAACACATGATGTACCACTGAACTACAAGTCCTTCTCTACCTCAGCTTAGCCAGGAAGTCATTGAGTAGCCTTGGGCATGCCTCTATCAAGGATTGCACAAAATGGCCACTCAGTCTTTCTATAAATGTTTAGGTAAGAAAGAATGTTACATATCTATAAACCACATCTTTCCTTATGTATGGAGCGCCAGGCTTGTAGCCTGGGGAAAGGGGGTAGTGCATAGAAATCTTCTAAACAAACAAACAAACAAACAAACAAACAAACAAACAAACAAACACTGTAATGTTTGCTTTGCGTCAGGTAGGAACAGAGGAGGAAGAAAGGAAAGCATTTCTTGGTGACCATCAACTTATATTATTCATCTTTTCCCACAGGTGGAGCAAAGCTGGGGTTGAGGTTCACCCAGAAGGACCATGAGACATTTTAGAATTCTAGTGAAGAAATTTACATGTGACTCTATTTCAGCTTTTAAACATGTCTTTTGTCTACCATTTTATAAATGTTACATCTCTTAAGGGAGAGAGTCAGTTTCCTATTTTCAATGGCAGAAACAATTGCTGCAAACCCACCCACCCCCCTTTAAATAAATAAATCTTTCTCTGGCAGTAAAAGCACAATGTGAAGTACTACCACTGTTAAAAGTTTCAATTCTCTTTGGATTGCCCCAGAGGATGTGTCCAGATCTGGACACGAAACGTCGGGCTCTTGTGTGTCCAGTCGTGATTTTAATAATTTCCTCTTTATCTGGGATCGTTTGGATATCGTCTTTCCTGGATAAAATTGATTTTGTTTTTATTCGGCTGGATGAATGCGCTCAACCTTGGAATGGCCGTTTTACCCGTTTTACCCATTTCTATAAATATTACTGCTGGCCATGAAAGTTTCCGATCTAAAACTGTTAAAAGTGTTTTTCACTTTGACTTTCATTCTGAGAAATTACTGTGAGTAAAGTATAAGCAGGATGTGGGCTGCTTTGTGAGAAGTAGTGGCTGAATAAAGTGTCAGTTCATTGTCTTATCACTCTGACAGTAGTGGCTGTGAATTGAGCTCTAACTCCATTTGTGGTGCAACATAATAAGGCCACAAGGACAAGCACTCCCTGAATGATTCAAATGGTCTGCCCAGCCTCCTATTTTCTCAAAGGTGGTCAGTATATGTATATGTGCCACATGGCACAGGTTTCCATCAGTCCTGTTTGTACCTGTCAGGTTGTTTTTCTTTTTCCAGATTTTTTTTAACTGCTAAGTTGCAGTCACTACAGGGGGGGGGGAGGCGGAGCTGTAAGTTCTTCCGTGATCGGAGCCCCCGTTACACGGAAGAACAAAGCGCCCCGCCCCCGCGCCTTCCGACCCATTCAAAGCAGTGAAAACAACGCGCAGGATTTCACGGATTTGAATGGGTCGGAAGGCGCGGGGCACTTCGTTCTTCCGTGTAATAGAGGCTCCGATCACGGAAGAACTTACAGCTCCGCCCCCCCTGTAGTGACGCCAGTGGTTGCAGTGCTGGGCAGTTTGAGACACAAATATATATGTGTAAATGGATTTATTAGTAAAGCTTCTTGATCGCTGAGCAAGGGCCGGGCTTACCTGTTCATGAGACATATAGCTTTTTGCTTTTGAAATCTTACCGTGCAATCCTTTGTATGCCTACTCAGAAGTAAACCCCACTGAATGTAACGGGACTTACTGTCAGGTAAGTATGTATAGCATTGCAGTCCTAGAACTCCTGGTTTTAGAAGTGAATGCCAGATGCAAGGGAGTGGTGTCAGGATACAGGTTGGTATCTCGTTGTCTTGTGTGCTCCCTGTGGCATCTGGTGGGGCCACTGAGAGATACAGGAAGCTGGACTAGATGGGCCTTTGGCCTGATCCAGCAGGGCTCTTCTTATGTTCTTATGTAGACACATAAGATTCTTCCCTTTCTCCAGCTGTTCACATTGAGGACAGATGATTTAGTGCTAGAGACGCTGATACATGATGTATTTGCTGTTGGATATTTAGACTTAGTTCGACTGGTAAAGGGGCATGTGACCATCAAACTCAAAACTGTGCCACTATGACAATGATTAACAGTGAAATCCTGTGTATGCTTCCGGTGCCGGAGTGAGTGCTCCGGCACCGGACGTCATCGCAAAAGTTCCGTAAGGCATGTTTGCGCCGACTCGGGAGTAAGGGAGGCAGGTGCAAGGCTGGCCGGCCACCCTCACTCTGGCGCCGGAACTTCCATGCGGCCAGCGGTGGAAGGTGAGTGCACCGGCTGCATGGGCGGTCTGGGCGGCGAGGGAGGGGGACCATTGGGCAAGCCGGGGCGGGGATGGTGTCCACCATATCCCCGTCCCCGCCAGGCTGGCTCAGCCATTACACGGCCTCCTCCTACTTCCTGGCGGAAATCCGAAGAGACTGATAGGGCTTGCCCCGGTTTATACCCGGGGAAGGGGGTCGAACGTCTCCTTCCCCAAGTAGACCTCCAGGATGCAGCCGTGTGGCCTGGAGCGGGGATAGGATCCGGCCGGCGGCCCTGGGCCGCCGGCCAGATCTTTAGTTAAGATTTCGCCACCAATCATTTTCAACTATAACATGATTTTCAACTCCTGATGGAAGAGAACAGCTTCTGGGCATAAAGGGACACTTATTAATAACCTCTCCCAGTCTGTGTTCAGTTCCATCCATTCATTGAGCTAATTGTGGATCTTCATCCCAAGGTCTAGTGAAAGATAACAGCATGGGCCAGGTCAGATCAGGGTGAGCCTTGAAAAAATAAAATAAAATGCTGCCACAGCTGCAGCTGTCGTTGCCTCACTCTTCCTGCCCATCCAGCTGCTTAGGAAGACAGCCAAGTCGTGGGCAGGGAGAGGTGAGGTACAATGATCTGGAGCCTGTCCCCTTACCTTGTGTTGCTCTTTGTGCACTGCAGCCTCCTTCCAACATGTTGGTCCTCTTTCGCAATGAACTGGAAGAACAGAGCATGCTGGGAGTGTTCCTGGCTCCAATTTGCTTCCACGCTCAATTCAAAGTGGTTTTGGCTTGGGCCTTTAAAGCCCTTAACAATTTGGGATCCAGGTACCTGAGAGACACATTCTCCCATATCAGCCTGCCCAACCCCTGAGACCTGCATCAGAGGTCCTGCTCTCTGGCCTGCCATCAACAGAGATTCAATTGGCAGGCACAAGAGACAGAGTCCTTTTGGTGGTGGCTCCACTGTTGGGACCCTCCCTTCCCAGTTTCCTTCCATTCTCCTTTCTCAGAACATGATTGGCTACTTGCCTAGGGGTGGACATCCAATGCTCCCTGACATCCTCTGAGTCAGAAGAATTGTGGCACCCAAGTCCAGACTCCCAAGGCCCATTGCCCAATGCCAGGTAAGCACAAAATGGCAGGGGCTCCCTGCTCACAAAGTTGCACAGAAACAGTCTTAGGTGGACTGTACTCTTGATTTTCTGGTGTGAAAAGAATTATTTTATAAATAAAGCCCCAAATAATAATTCTCCCTAAAATGTTCACTCTCTTTCCATTGCAGAAAGAAACCCAAAGTCTAAGAGAGTAATACTACAAGGCAAAATAGGCAAAATACTACAACCCAAAATAGGTAGCGTATGACCGAGGAGCCCATAGGCAGCCCCAGGGTTTAAGCAGAGGTAAGTAAAAATATTTGTACTTACCTCCAATTTGCCTTCAGGTGCCCTCACCCCCGAGGTGCAGCACATGTCTTTTTGGCACTGCTGCATTGGCGCTGGGCGGGGGGGGGGGGATAGGATTGGGACTTTAGTTTGTATTAAACTGCCAAGAACCAATTATCTAAATCATTACTCTACAGATTCATAAGAAAATGTCACCTTATTTTCAAACAACAGTACCTTATGACAGTACTATTATTTGCCTTCTTTGTCTGACATTTCCTCCAAGCTATCAGCCAGGGATATATTGACATAATTGTACTAAGTCTGAAATTCTAAGTGATTCTTGCTCCCCCAATTGTTTTGTTGATTGCTGTCATTTTCTCCACTGACATATAAGAAAATCTGTGTCTTTGTTGTCTTTTTTGTTTTCTAAAAGACAATATTAGTTTACTATAATCTTCACAGTACTGGAGAGACAATACTGCTCGGGGAAATGTCTGAAAAACACATCAGTGATTATTTGCATCCAGACAACTTTTAAGGTAATAGCTGCATGGTTAGAATGTTTAGCTGTTCTGTCTATTCCTGTAAAATGCAGCGTATTGGTCAAGAGCTGTGAATATAGCTGAAACAACCCAAGGCAGAACAATAGGATCATAGAATTGAAAGCCTGAAGGTGAATGAATGTCATCTAATCTGATCTTTTATAATGAAGTAGATTCTTCTATACTCAACACTGTGAAGGATTCCAGATTAGTGAGCTTGACAAGGAGAAAGTAGGACAATCATGGCAAATCATGCCAGGGGTACTTTCAGGTTAATTAATTGACAAATAACACCTCGGTGAGTTTAGCAAGCTGGCACGTAGAGAAGATCCAGTGGAAAGGATTGGCAGAGAGTGACCAGGTACTGAGGCTGAAGCTCAAATATTTTGGCCACCTAATGCGAAGAGAGGACTCTCTGGAGAAGACTCTGATGCTGGGAAAGATTGAAGGCAAAAGGAGAAGGGGAAGGCAAAGGATGAGATGGTTAGACAGCATCACTGATGCAATGAACATGAAAATGAGCGAACTCAGGAAGATAGTGGAGGACAGGAAGGCCTGGCGGGATATGGTTCATGGGATCACGAAGGGTCGGACATGACTTAACGACTGAACAACAACAAACCAGTCAGTCTGATCTGGGGAAATTTCTTCCAGGCACCCAAAATAGTGGACATGTAGGACTAATTGGCACTTTCATGTACAGTATTTCTCTTTATTACAACATGCAGCTGAATATGTGAACTGCTTTTTAGCAGCTTGAGTCTGTGAGTCTGACACCCAGTTCAAGGTTATGAATCACTATGCCAAAGCAATCTTCTTCAGGAAGTAATGCAGCTGGCATGCTAGTTGAAACTGGTAAAACTTCTAGTCACTGCCAGAGGCATCACCAGGGTTGGCGTCACCCAGGGCCAGACCATACAGCATCCTTAGTAATGTTTTTTGTACTAATGTTATTCGTAAATGGTAATTCCAATATATCACTGAATGTAATGGCAACAGTAGTGACATAAACCCCGTCAACCCCCTAAGAGATCCTAGCATTCAATGGGGGGGCAATAACATCAAGCAGCCATCAAACCAGTTACTGACTAGCTAGACTCCAGCAGACAGAAGGAACGGAAGCCCTACTGCAATCCCCCAAAATCAATCCTCTTGGCAAAACAACCCACAAAACCTTCTGAATCCCAGGACCTGCACTCCTGCCGTATCCAACAACAGATTACAGCATCTGTTAACTGGGGGAGAAATTGGGGGGGGGGGATAAAGGTTGGTTGGTTGGAGGTTATAATTTCCCCATGGAGTTTGGAGGTCAAATATTGGGTGTTATTTGGGGCTCAGGAATAGGGCTCAGGAAAAAATAGGGCTCAGGAAAGAGAGCAGAAATTTCCTTCAGAAGAAGATGGGTTTGAGAGTCATGATAGCAAAGAAGGCTTTGGAAAGGGAGGCTAGAAAGGATCTCAAGTAGCTGCAGTGGGAAAGACCACTGCACTAGGTAATGTTATTTCCCTTGTCAGAAGTCCTAAACAGGCAACAGGTGTTATGTCTAAAATCTGACTAAAACTAAATGATCTCGGCAGAATGACAATTCCAGTGCTGAACTCTTAACTGTTGCTGACATATAAAATAAAGAATAGCATAAGAGAAGGAGTAGTGAAACTCTGTGATAATAAGAGAAAAAAGAACTGGAGTCCTTTGGGATTTCCAGTGTCACCTTACTTGATACCATAATTTAAAGAGCTTTGACCTGAAGTGCTTTATGGGACCATTTACACTCTTGACACTACTGAGGTTCAGGGCTCCTCCCTAACCAGGCACTTACCTATTGCTTCAGAGGCCTCTTTTCTACTCACCCAGAAATGCTGGTCCTCCGAGGGTGCCCATTTCCAGCATTCACACTACAGTGATAGTGTTTGACATGAAAAGACTTTTAAAAAATCAGTAAGGGTAAACATTTACTGATGTTAAAGAAAGTCACAATGGCCTCCTTTGGTCACACCCTGTGAGCTCCCTGACTTGGAGTAAACAAAGTCATTAGCAACACAAAAGAAGGGCCCCCAACTCACTGTAGTTGTCCTCACCAACTCCATGGCTACATTCAATCATGGAGGCCATGATAAAGAAGCAATTGGCCTCCAGAGCTGGTCCTTTCTTGCATCCTAGGTGCAAAACATAGCACCTAGGCCTTTTAGGGCAGGAGTAATAAAGGAACAAAGGAAGGCTCCTTGATGAGCTCAGCCCACAAAGATCCGGTGGGTTTCTATGGGAGAAGATATAAAAAGCTGGGTCGCAGGACACACCTGCACCCTGCCTTGCTCTTGGTCCATTGACCCGCCAGTGCTGTGTGAGGCACCCCCATTCCAGCCTTTACCTAAGAAGAACCAACTAACTCAGCCACAGTCTTTCACTGCAGCCAGAAACTTGGGAATCTCTCTCGCTTCTTTTCCTTGACTCCCTAAGCTTTCCTCTCCCCTCCCTTCCTGGTATTGCAAAACCTCCAGTTTTCCAGCAAGTTTCCCCAGGGAGGGTAACCTTCCTGATTTCCCTACAGCCCTTTCCCTTTCCTTCCCCTCCTTGCTGCTTCTCCTTGCCTTTTCCCCTCCTTGCCCTTCCCCTTTCAAGGATTTCCCTCTCTCTCTCTCTCTCTCTCTCTCTCTCTCCTTTCTTTTTACATAGGAACTGCTTATGTTAAAGCCTAATTGTATGAATTAGGCGCGTGCTCCCAGAAATGACGGGCGCCCTCCCGGCGCCCGGGCACATGGGGGCGGGGCCTGCATAGCGTTACGTCGACGCGCCCCACTCCGCCCAATTTGCGCCCCCCGCCCGTTTTCAACTCATTTTGGAGCCGAACGAGCTCCAGGGAGGGAGGGAGGGCCAATCCAGCGCGGCGCTTCCAACAGTGAGTGCTCCACGCGCGCCCCCGCCCTCCCGAGCGCCTGGAGTTCCTGCTCCACACGCTCCACCATAGTTCCGCCGCTGCGTGCTCCTCAGGTGGAGGGTACAGTAAAAGCACTGTAAAGCACATTTTCGGCACCCTTCGAATAAGGCCCACCAAAATGCAGATTGGGAGGCCTCACTCTGCCGTGGAACCAATCCGCAGCCACTGGAGCAAGGTTAGTGTTTCTCTGGTGGGAGCAGGGACAGGGTGGGTGGCAAGGGAGGGTGGCTGTTGGCCGAGCTGGCCTGGGAGGGGGTGGAATTGTCAGCCGCAATATCCCCGTCCCCATTCCCTGGTTCGGCGGTCCTTACACCGCTGCCTCGGATGTTCGCTGGCTCGAGAGCCGGCAGACATCCGAGGAGGCCCATTGGGGCCTTTCAGCCCTACACTGGGGGAAGGGGATGAACAGCCCCTTCCCCCAAAGAGACCATTGGCTGTGCCAGAGTGGCCCAGGAAGGGCATAGGGTCCTGCGGCCAGCCCTATGGGCCTGCTGCGGATCTTTATGCAGGATTGGGCTGCCCGGAACAGTGGATTGTTTTTTATCTTTGAATAAAATGTTGGTGCTGCACTTCAGAGGCGTCGCTAGAGGGGGGTGGTACTGTAAGTTCCACATCATTCCACTCCTCGTTTACTCCCCTGTATGAGGTGGCCCCACCCCCTTGGGGCAAAGGCAACAGGCAGGGAGTCTCCTGCCAGTTGCCTTCGCTGCAGTGGCCGCACGGAATGGCTCCAACGGTGAGGGGACGGGGTCACCTCGTACCGGGGAGTTAACAGGGAGTGAAATGGTGTGGAACTTACAGTACCACCACCACCCCTCCAGCGATGCCTCTGCTGCACTTTCACCCTCACCTCCCTCTTCCTTCCCCACTGAACCATTGAACTGTGCATGCAGTCCTGGCACACATAACATATTTCCCCTGTGTGCTCAGGTCACACATGTTCTGAAAAGCACACCCAGTAACAGAAAGGAATTTATTTGACATGTGTCTATCACGTTTCCGATTTTTGTTTCAAGTGTACAATTTCATTGGCATGATTCTGATCATCTCTGCCAGCTCAAAACACTTTGCTCTTTAGGAATGGCATACATCCTGATCTATTGCATACAGTATCTATGCTAATTCAGAATACTGTATTACTATGAATGCTTTCCTACGTTTCTTTTTGAAGTGCCTAGAACTATGTTCTGATTTCCCAAACCATTCTTAATTTTTAAAGATAAAACTAATTATTTAAAATGATAGATTTTATATTTGTGCATATTTGCTTATTTATGATATATTGGAATTTCACTGAATATGTCTGAGTGCTTGGGCAGGGAGACCATTTGTTTACTCTTTTGTTGTTGTTGTTCAGTCATTAAGTTGTGTCCGACCCTTTGTGATCCTATGAATCATATCCCGCCAGGCCTTCCTGTCCTCCACTATCTTCCTGAGTTCGCTCATTTTCATGTTCGTTGCATCGGTGATGCTGTCTAACCATCTCATCCTTTGCCTTCCCCTTTTCCTTTTGCCTTCAATCTTTCCCAGCATCAGAATCTTCTCCAGAGAGTCCTCTCTTCGCATTAGGTGGCCAAAATATTTGAGCTTCAGCCTCAGTACCTGTCCTTCTGGGGAACAGTCAGGGTTGATTTAATTTAGGATTGACTGATTTGATCTCCTAGCAGTCCAAGGGACTCTCAGGAGTCTTCTCCAGAACCACAGTTCGAAAGCATCTATTCTTTGGCGCTCTGCCTTCCTTATGGTCCAACTCTTGCAACCATACATTGCTACTGGGAACACCATTGCCCTGTCTACAAAGGCTTAAATAAGAAGAACTAAATGTTGGTCTAGTATATTAAAGCCAAGGACACAGTGAAAACACACTGAATTCTTGAAAAAGCATGAGGTCACTTGGATGGCTGCTGGATGACTCTGTTTGTCTGTTGCCTCATTTCCTGCAGATACTTCATTGCACATTTAAAATGTAGATGAACTTTAATAAATTAGATATTCTGGGTTTTTATATTTTAATTTGGGTATCATAACCCAGCTTATTTTCAATTTTGATCAAGCTATCCAGGGAAATCAGACTGAATGTTGTTAATTTGCTTCTCTCTACTTGACAAATGTATCCGCTCTCCTTCTCCCACCACACCCTAATTAAATGAAATCACGAAGTGTAATTTCCATGGTGGAACAGGTTGAGCGCGCGGCCAGGCCAGATGTTGCTAATGACTTCTTGTATAAATGATTTGAACCTTGTAATAGAAGAACTGTCAGTTTTTCCTATCCAAAGAAATCTCTAGGACTGCGCATATCAAAATCCAACTGGGAAGGGAATGACAAGTCTGAATGACAATAGAGAGACCACCTTTCTTTATAATTGGGAGCACCACAACAATGGAAGAAAAATTGACTTGATCATCACAAAAAATGCTAAAAAAAAAAACCAACAACACAACACTGTGCTTCTCTAGGCTCGTCATGTCATTATCTTTACAGGAAGCAGATGATTGTGTCACTTCCCTGCCGTGCAGGAAGTAAAACATTCATATTCCCTGATATGCTGGTGAGGACTGTGTTGACAGCTCAGCTACGATTGCTACCCTAGTCATCTGCTGTAAAAGTAGCATTTCTGCAATGGCTAGATTAATAGGTTTTAAATAAAGTGTTTCAGGAATGGCCTCTGGGAAGACCTGCTCATCATGTCAATATTATTTTGCAGGACAAAGATGACAATTTAAGACACCTGTGTTACCGAACTTCATCTTTCAATATCCTGCTTGAGAGGAACAATAGTGGCCATTAAGAACAGTGATGAACAGATAATATATGATGGGCAGGCCAATCTATCTGGTGGGTGACCCAGGGCCACCTGCCGGATCCTATCCCCATTTGTGGGCACTCTGGAGCGGCCCGGAGGTCTACTTGGGGAAAGAGGACAAAGGGGAAGGCCGATGGGCCTTCTTGGATTTCCGCCAATAGCTGGCGGAAGTAAGAGGAGGCTGTGTAACGGCCGAGCCAGCCCGGAGGGAGATGAGGATATGGCGGATGCCATTCCCGCCCCCCCAGGGTGGCTTGGCCAATGCCCCCCTCCCTTGCTGCCCGGACCACCCCCACCGGAGCTGGACTTACCTCCTCTGGCGGCCGCAGGGCCGATCTGGCGCTGGAGTGAGGGTGGCCGGCCTCTGTGCTGACCGCCCTTACTCTCAAGTCATCATGAACGTGCTTTATGGCATGTTCGTGATGGTTTCTGGCAATGGTGCACTCGCTCCGCCACCCAATAGTTCCAGATTGAGTCCAGAGTTCCAGATAGTTCCAGATTGCGCCGTCAGTGTCTGCAACAGTTTGCAGACTGATCATTACTACTATATAAAGTTGTACCATTCTATATATTTGTGGTGTGTGTGAATACAATCCCCAATATTCTACATGAAGTTGCAGTATTCTATCATTTAGGTAAAGGTAAAGGTATCCCCTGACAATTAAGTCCAGTCGTGTCCGACTCTAGGGCGTGGTGCTCATCCCCATTTCAAAGCCGAAGAGCCAGCGTTGTCCAAAGACGCCTCCGTGGTCATGTGGCCGGCGTGACTCTCCTTGCCACAGCGTGTAGCATGCGGCTGGAACACGGAGCGCTGTTTACCTTCCCGCAAGCGGTACCTATTTATCTACTCGCATTGACATGCTTTGGAACTGCTAGGTTGGCAGGAGCTGGCCAAGCAACGAGCGCTCACCCCGTCGCGGGAATCGAACTGCCGACCTTTCGATCGACAGCTTATGGTTCAGCGGTTTAACCCACTGCGCCACCCGCTAGGCTTTAAACAGAGTCTGGTCAAGTTTGGAAGAAGCAAGATTGCAAAGCAAGAAGATGATGGGGGAAGCCCAGTTCTCGCCTCAGTGGTTTCGTCCGGCTGACTACTTGCTCTCTGCTTGAACCTTAATCTGGAAAGCAAACTTGCGACAGAGTCTTGACTCATAAGAGGAACAAACAACGAGACAGACATATACGTTTGGGCTTTCTGGCTATGCTCTGAAAAGATGAGAAAAAGATACATGCCCCCTACCGGAGGTTCAGGATTGGGGATTTAGATTAAAATTGGGCTATTTGCAAAATTATTTTTCCTCTGGTTAATTTAGCAGCATGGGAGAGTCAAAACATTGAACTGAGTAAATAAAAATGGGTAAATCGAATTCTCTACAGATAAAGACAACTCCACAACTGGCCAGAGCTGAAATCCAAGGGTGTGTTTCCCCCTGATTAATCCACAGAGCAAATCCTTTCAGACCAATCCTGGTGTAATTTATAGTTCCTTGACTAGTGTAAACTAAAAAGGCTCCACGAGCTTCAATGAAAGCTTTCACAGGTGAGAAATCAATCATGTTTGTCTTTTTTGGGGGGAGGAAGGTGGACACATGGGCCTTTTTTAGCTGGCAGAGAGCTTCCCGCTTGATATTTTTGCTCCTGGAAAATCTTGAAATAACAGCTGTAATGTGCTGGGGGTGGGGTGGGGTGGGCTGTTTTGGGAGGCCTGCTTGGAAACTGCAGTCAGTGCAGAATACAGAGAGGAGGATATGGGTTTGGACAGGAACGTATCTCACTAGTTTCAAAGCAGCTTCATTGGCTGCTGTTTTCAAGCCCAGTAGGGCTTGGGTTCCAGGCACTGGCACAATCACCTTCTTCCACATGATCCTGTTTGCTGGCATGTGAACATCCATCTAAGTGGCTGGAAGCAGCTCTCTAGGATGTCATACAGGAGGGGTCCGGGATCAAATTTAGAACTGTCTCCATGCAAAGAAGCACATGCTCTGCCACTGACAGCGCAATCCTGTGTAACCTTGTAGATGTGTAACAGTAGATGCACCGGTGTAACAGCGCAATCCTATCCAACTTACACCACTGGTGTAACCAGCAGGGGAGGGCAGGGTGGGAGGCTTTGGAGGGGAGGGGAGATTTAAATGCCCTCTGAATCCCCCTTTGGAGGGGATTTGAATCCCCTTTCTATTCTAGGGTCTCCCATTCTTACTGCACCGCTGGTTACACCGGTGGTGTAAATTGGACAGGATTGCGCTGTACATGTACTTATGCCAGTGTAATTCCACTTACACTGGTGCATCTGCTGTTACACCGGTGCATCTACTGTTACACCGGTGCAAGGTTATACAGGATTGTGCTGTCAGTCATGGCTCTGTTTTCCCAGACTTGTCTCTAGTGTCAAGCCTCGTGGTTCTCCATGCCAGGCAACAACTTTTTCATTTTTCCAAGTCTTCAGAATTTTTGTTTGAAACTGGGTCTCTCTCTCTCTCTCTCTCTCTCTCTCTCTCTCTCTCTCTCTCTCTCTCTCTCTCTCTCTCTTGCTTTTTCTGTCCTATTACTCTGTTGTTTCTTTTGATGATGTTTCCCTGCTGTTTTCTTGATCTTGATGTTGTGTTCTCCATACAGTATTAGTATTTCATTTTTCTTGTAAACTGCTTTTAGGGATTTCACCGAAAAGCCTAAATAAATAAACAAGCAATCAAATCAATGAAAGTCATACACCCAGAGTGCAGTTCTGCATGCCTTAAAAACAAATTACCTGTGCTGTCCAGTTTATGGAGGAGAAATGGGTGGCAGATCAGGTCCAGGAGGGGGGCAGGATTGGCACGCGCCATATCAAAACCCTCTTCCCACGCCCAATCTGCCAGCATGGATCAATGCGGACTTGTGCCAGCTATAGAGCTGGTGCAGGTCTGAGTTCACCTGTTGCGGCTGCTGGAGCTTACCCCGGGGCAAGGGGGCAAATGTCCCCGTACCCCAAGGAGACCTCCAGCAGCCATAACTCCCCCCGCGGGATGCAGTGCAGCCCACATCGGTACTGCTGTATTGCCATGTGGGAGTTTATTTAGGATTGGGTTGTCAGTCAGTTTTCCTGATCAACCAACAAATAGCCATTAGAACAAATTCCCCTCTTATAAGGGGCTTATAATGACACATTCATTTCCCCTCTCTATTTCCCAAACATACTATGTTTTCTCTATTCCCAGACTACACTGGAAGGTCTCACAGTATATGCAAAGCATTTTAAAACTACAGGCCATTTCAGGCAACCACAATCCTTATCAACATTTTAAACTCTCAGTCATTTGTCCCCGCATAAGGAGTCTCAGCGTCATTTTCAAGCTGCTGAATTGCGATTCAGAGCACCCATAACCCATGGCAGGTTGAAAATGAGCATGGCAGAGCATGGCAGGTTGAAAATGAATTGTGATGCTCAGTCATACACAGTCTTTGTCTTTTTTGTATCGCAGAGAGTTTTCAGTCTTTGAGCATCTTTTTTCCAAATGACCAGTCTTTCGGGTTGTTTGGTCATCTACATCACCGCTGTTGCTAAGAGAACTCTTTTGCTGCACTATCTTTTGAGGATCCAGAGACCTCTCTGCACCTTTGAAGGGTGCATATCGCCACTACAATGAAACAAAAACGGCATGAAAGCACATGAAGGTCACAGAAAGGGACCTTTCTTCAGCTTAACAAATACCTTTCATAAATGCCTCATTACACATTCAGACCTAGGAGTTGCATTCTTGACATTTGCACCAGGACTGATATAACAGAAACAAATCAAAGAATAAAAAGGTTCCAGTTCTTATAATTTTAGTAGCACTCTAAAGTTGCAGTATGAGATTCGACATCTTACCCCAGTTTGAAAAGGGGGGGGGGAGGAAGTGAATTTCAAACATTCAGGAGCAATGCTAGAAATGACAGCCTGGCTTGCTAAAACACCCAAAGCAAGTCACCGGTTGAGAGCCAAATCTAGTTGGTCCCTTGCATGTGCCATTAGGTGCATGGAGCTGCCTCATGACCACAGCACTCTGCTCACTGGAGGACAGCTGATGAGCAAAGGGATCGAGGACAGAACACTCCCATGGGGAGCAGCTCACACTGGAGGGGTAAGAAGGATACAAAAGTGACGCGATTGCATGCAAATAAATATTTTTTTTATTTATTCAGTAAGCTACTTTAAATGAAATCTGAAGCTGCCTTATGCTGAGTCAGACCGCTGGGCCATATTATCTGCACTGCTTTGAAGGGTGAGAGAGAAGGGGCTCAGTCCTCTAGAGGCACCAGGGATTGACCCTGAGACCTTTAGCATGCAAAGCATGTGCACTGCCACTGAGACTGGCCTGTCTCTCTGGGCCTTTCTCATTGTTGTGAAGGGATCTAACCCATGGAACCCGAGTCTTCAATTCATTGCTAGTACAGGGATCTCCGATATGTGACTGCAGTGTTCTTGCCCACAAGTGCTATGCCAGTCATTTCCATGGAAGAGATAGCTCTGCAGGTGTGCACACACACTCAGGGATGGCATGACTGGGGATACTGGCCAATGCCATCTCCTCCTGCCACCTCTGCCACAGGGTTCTTTTAAAAAGAGAAAGCCCCTTACCATGCCCTGTCACACAGTTTTCCCAAACCTGGAAGTGGGGAACTTCCAGTTTTATTTATAGGGACTGCACGCACCAAAGAGTTCCTTTGTTCATGCGGTCCCTTAAATAAAACCAGAAGTGCCAGATGTCTTGGTTTGGGAAAAAAATGCATGATGGAGCATGGTAAGGAAGCAGATGATTTGCTTTCTGCTCGCTTTAAGTGAGCAGGATGCAGATCAGTGTGGCTCGCTTCTGCAGGGGGCTGGAGGAATGTGTGGCCACAGCAAACTCAGGGTGATGGGCACCTCAAATCTGCCACCCTCTCCCCCACCCCTGCCATCCACCACTGACGCAAGCTACAGCAGGCCGCTTCATGGTTGGGCCAGCCACACACACACAGCGTATACAGGAAGCCCTTTCGGCTGAAAAGGAGGAGAAAAGCTGCTTGTGCACTAGCTCAGTGTTTGCAGTGGAGCACAAGCGGCTTTACATCCGGAGTCTGGGTTTTCAAACTTTCATGCTGGCAACTTCATAAACTGACATCTATTTTAGGTGTTGCTCCAGTTATAAATCTTATCACGCAGGAACATTTGATCGTTCTGGTTGACAGCATAATCTCTACCCATAACATGAATTCAAGCCTGACATAAAAAATTAAAAGGCAGTTTGATGTGCTTAAGTTATTAATAGCTGTACTGGGGCAAATGCTTAACATGGTATTCCTGAGAAAATGAAATACGTTAAAGTCATTATGAGGTAGTCCAGCTCCATTTAAATACAGGGGAGTCGTTTTCATTGATTTTGGTGGGAGATGGATTGCATCTATGGGCATAATTCAGCTAAAGCCAAAGCTACGCATGTCTAAATTCCATTGATTCCAGTCGGAGAGATTTACGCATGTGCCTAATTCTCACACTGAAATTAATGGGACTCACAAGTACTTAGCTCTGACTGCATTTTATGGCCTACGTTTGTACGGTCAGTTCTAGAGATGGTGTGAAAATGTGCAAGTTGGTATTGTTTGTTTTTCTTGCACGGGGATGAGACCCATAACTCAGGGGTCGAGCGCCTGCTTTGTATGCAAGAAGTTTCAGGGATGGGAACGACCCCTTCCTGGAGAGCCACTGACAGTCAGTGGAGATAATACTGACCTACACGGATGAATAAGTCTCTAACTCAATGGACAGCAGCTTCCTATGTATCTTTCTATGCATGCTCAGCTACTCAACACCAATCTTTTAGATGCTGGTTGGCACTTCTAAACTTTTTTGTTCTCCTTTTGCCAAATGTATAACTTCCTGTTTAATGACCTTAATTATACTTTCTTAAGCCTTGAAAAAAATAAAAAAAACCCATTTTATTCCTCCACTTTTCTTCATGGCGTCTGGAAGAATGCCAAATCGTCCTGTTTTAAAAAGAAGAAATTGTTGAAAAGGTTCTTAAAGAATGTAATATTTTAAAACTGCTGAAAGTAAAATAAAAAAGAGACAGTGATTTTTTTTAATTATGGGATTGGAAAGTTGCATTAACCCAGGCATGTTCAGTTTATTTCCGCATTGAAAGAATAGACCACCTTCAACTTAGCGCTGTTTTGCAGATGTTATAACTCACACCTGCTCAGTGCAGACTGTACCTGCACCACTATTTCACAATTATTTCAAGCCGTAAGAGAACGTCATAAATAAACCAAGTGTCACTCATTTATCTGATACGTATTGTGAACCGGGGATTTACAACATTTGATTCTTTTGATTAATTTGGAATCACAATCTGTGATATCTTCCAGTTAAAATGTCTCAGGTAGTTGGTCCTTTAGGGCCTCATTCAGGTAAACCTGAACCATGCAATTTTAGAGTCCATTTTGTGGTGTGCACATGGTTTGAGCCTTCATGTGTTGGACACAACACATAGAGTCTCATTTGCAAATGTGTCTTCTAATATGCAGGGAATCGGGACTGCACTGGAGATTTCAAGATCCACTGCTTGTGCTATTCACCCTGGAGAAAAGATCCAATTGAAGTTTTTGTTTCCCTTTTTGTTTCAGGGCAAATAGTTTTGTTCCAGACCTCCATCTCTCCCCCATCATACTCCTGATCCAGATTGTCCCCTGTGCATGTTATTTCCAGAAAAAAAGCAAGTACTGTAGACAGCCAGTGACATTATTGCTTCTGATGCTCTTATGCGCTTCATCTCTTCGTCTCCTCCATGCTTTCTCTTTTGCCATATTCCACTCTTCCTTTTGAAATCCAGAGAGCAGAAGGAGGAGCGTCAGTAGAAGTGGATGGTGGGCGCGCACTCCTCACCAATCAACCATCTGAGGTGACTGCCCTGGGTGTGTGTTTAGAAATGCTCAAAGCCACAACAAGTGGAGAAAACAAGTGTGGAGAAACTTTCCGATTGGAGGCTGAGGTGGCCTTAACTGGCAGAAGGCAGTGCTTGATCAGCATATTCCCAAAGATCTAAAGTAACTGACCTTGACCAAACTGAAAGGAATCATATTTTCGCATGGATGACCTAACTGTGAGCAATAGCTTCTGCACACTAAGCACAAATGATTTAAAAAAACACCTTAGGAACTAAACAGTAGGAACCTTATGATGAACAGAACCTGTCACACAAGAGATAAAAGTGGTGCAAAACATAGGACCAATGCGTGCAGCACTGGAATCTGAAAGAGGTAACAACAATGTCATGAATAAAAGTTGCACAGAGAAAAAAAAACCCGTGTCTGATGACTCAGATCCAGATGAGCTTGTATAAGAGACAGATGTGCCAAGTTCCTCATTTCAAACATAGAATACCTGCTTTTTAGGCAGATGTTTCCTTTGAGGCTGTGCAACTTTGCCTTTTCTCTGGTGGGTAGGCTGCTAACGTGAACTTCTTGAGAAGTCCAGTGAAAAGTAGTTTGCAAAACAGGCTCTTGCACATAGCTAATTAACTATGTGGGGTCAGCTTGCTGGAGGCCATGCACTGCCCCCCCCCCCCCGCTTACTGGCAACAGACAACAGCAGCAGCTCTTCCCACCCTCCCATATGGGGGAAATCTGTGATGGCTGACCTGTGTTGCGGAGTTCAGGGGGGTTGGCTTGGCCAGGTGAGCTGAGCTCTCTTATGGGTGTGGGCCCTAGGGTGGTGCCTGACTCCGCTGATTTCTGATGCTGTCCCTGCTAATCAAAACAATCCCTGGGACCCTTTGAATTTGTTGATAGATATCCCAGACCTTGAAAACCTCGTCTCTCTTCAAGAGAGTCTCTTGCCAGTTATTAATATTTCTAAACCCAAAATGTTAAATGGCTTTGATCAAAGGCCTCACAAACACACTTTGCAGGTCCTCAGTTAAAAGAAGATGGCTGAAGAAGAATATAAAGAAAAGATCCAAGGAGAACATGCAAGACGAAGATGGGGCAACAGCAGGGCGGGTTGTGGGTCAGGGAAGATGGTAGGTGGGCTGTCCCCCCCAGCCAGGCTTACCATATCGCCGACCGGGACGTTCCTTTTTGCCCTTAAGGGAGGCGGGGGGAGGGGCGATAGAAGCCGGAGCGTCGCTCCGGGTTCTATCGCCCCTCCCCCCGCCTCCCTTAAGGGCAAAAAGGAACGTCCCGGTCTGCGATATGGTAAGCCTGCCCCCAGCCCACTGCTCAAAGTGACCATTTCAGTCAGCCTCATTGCTGGGCCACCCCTGGTTGAGAGAGAGAGAGAGAGAGAGAGAGAGAGAGAGAGGACATCATACCGGTAGCAGAGGACCTTCTTAAGAACTGCCCCACTTAGCTCCCACTAAATTTTGCCTCATTTTTAAGCAAAAGTGGAAAACCTGCTTGGTTCAGAGCGTTTCAGGGTCTTTTATGTGTTTCTCCATGGATGTTTTTTTTTAAAACCCTTTTAAATGCCCCCCCTTTTTTTTACTTGGCTGGCTTGTTCATATGGATACCCTTCTTAGCATTCATTCATTCATTCATTCATTCATTCATTCATTCATGCTGTTTCTATCCTAGTTTAATGTAACATTTTGGATGTTGCTTGATTGCTTGTTGATGTTTTGCAGTTTGGCTTGCCAACTGCCCCAATAAGGAATCAAAGCGAAAGAGAAGCATAGCAGGACTTGAAATCCGATGAGCGATTGTCACTACCACGGCATAAGAGTGCTGCAGCTGCCAGCTGGAGAAACACAGGGCTGTGTGGAGGATTACCTGATGGGTGGATGGGGGAGAGCCTCCATTCTCGTGGGCAGTGCTGACCTGTTCTAAGAAGCAGCTCCATCTTTAGCATCACTGAACAAGCAAACAAATAAATGTTAGTTTTAAGAAAACAAAGACTGAAAATGGTTTACATACTATATGTTGAAGCGTAGTACCAGAATAACTACCATAATGTCACCATTAAAAGAATTAAAACATGCTCATCGTTAAAGCTAAATATGTCAAATGTACTTAAAGCTTGGTGGTGTAACCATGTGCAGTGTTCATCATGGGGGCTAACAGAGTAGACCCCCTCTTCTTAATCTCTGCAGATGGCATGTCCTGTGGAGTGGGAACACTGCTTTTCAACCAGCAGTGCTAGTACCATTAGTGGTATTTCACAGTCTGGCAGGTGGCCCTTGGTCTTATAGCCATGGTGACCACATGGTGTGGCCCTGCTGAAAGTGGAGGTGACTGGTGCATAGGTGGGCAAGATGTGGCTGTGCAACTGCCTGGCCCTCCAAAAAAGCCACAGTTTGGGGAAGGAGCATACAAAGCAAAGTCTCAACTTTAGTGCAAGTTGCCCATTTCTCTGCACAGCTACTGTCTCTGGTGGCAGTGGTGGAACTCACAAAAGTGGTGAAAGTGCAAAAGGTGGCATAAATGTGCAAAAGGCGATACTTGCAAAAAAAAAGGGGGGGCTGAAAGGAATGGGAAAATCAGCAATCCTTCCTGCATAGACCCCCATGGGTAGGGGGAGAACTCTCCCCAAAGTTATTTCTGTACATCTAAACAATGTGAACAAAAATGGAGACAGTAAATCGAAACTAAACTTTCTGTTTTTGAGCATTTATCGGAAATCAAAATCACTAAGTCTTTGTCTCTCTGTATCTTGCTGCATCCTGAAGATGGTGCCTTTTGGAAGCTGTGCCTAGTTGGGTTGGATTGATTTTTCCAACTTTGCATTACACTACTCAGTCCTCTGCTATCGACTAGAACTGCAATTTAGCATTTTAATCGCCACTTAATTTTCTCTCAGTTGGCTCTAGATGGGAATTATTACTACTTTTCTTAATTATGCCAATGAACAACAGAAATGAAAAATCAATAGTACTCTTCAAGAGACTCTACCGAACTGAACAGTTTTGTCGCTTTACAAAATTGGATCCCTGGAATTGGATTGGATCCCTGGAATTCTTGGAGGGGGGGAATTAGAAACAGTTTAAATGTCTGGATAGGCAGAAGTTTATTATTTAAGCGTATAAGCCACTTTTCTATCCCATTTAAGGGATCACCAAGGTGGCTTACAATATTTTAAAAGCTTCAAAATGGCACAGATAGCTTCACTACTGGTATTTTGAAGCTTCAAAATGGCAATTGGAAGCTTCAAAATGCCAGTAGTGAAACCATCCATGCCATTTTGAAACTTCCCTCTGCCATTTAAAGGACTCAGCACTACTCATGGAAGCCATTTTAAAGGTTTTCACTGCATTCTGAAGGCCTCTGCAGCAGAGACCTTCAAAATGGCGTGGAGCCCTTCAAAATGGCACCCATGAGTGCTGGGGACATAATGAAGTCACGACTTGCGAGACAGAGGCATGGAAAATGCGAGGTAATTGGCAATCCTTCCCCTTGTGGATACACGAATTTGTGGGTCGCGAATTTGCAGATGAAGAGAACTGACTGTACTTACATTATAAGTACATTATAAGTACATAAGTACATTATATGCCACAATATATTTTGAAACAAGGCATGTCCATTTCAAAACTCTGATATTCAAGGCCTGGCCCTGAGCTATTGAAAGTAGAAGAAACATTTTCACTGCTCATTATACACAACTGATGCCGTATTCAAGCATTTTGTTCTTGGGTAGATAGTATTGTCCACTGTAGTACAGTTGGCCCTCCCCATCTGCGGATTAGCCACCCGCAGATTTGACTCAACACGGATGGCACCCTGGAAGTTCAAGTCCACGGTGGGGAGGGTGGTGGCACCGCAGTACCTTATGTAGAGGCTGTGTGGGTCTACGGCCCACTGCTCCAGCTGCCCTGTGCTCCGTAAATCACTCCAGCAGGCTGGGAACACTTGAAAAACACAACCAGAAATTACTTCCAGTCACATGTCGGAGGTCTTATGAGGTGCGCACTGTGCTATATATACTGAGGTGCGAACCTCAGAAGATCTCCCACACATGACCGGAAGTATTTTCCGGGTGCGTTTTTCAAGCGTTCCAAGCCTACTGGAGTGATTTACGGAGTGCAGGGTAGCTGGAGAAGTGGGCCACGGGCCCGCGCAGCTTCTACGTAAGGTACTGTGGCACTGTGACACCCCCCCCCCCGACTCCAATATCCAAGTTTCTTGCCATCCGCAGGAGGTTCGGGAACTGAACCTCTGCAGATAAGAAGGGCCAACTGTATTGTCCATTGATTCATACCTGAATCTAGATAGTGCTTTGGAAAACTCTGGCCTCTGTTTCCAAATATTAAAGGGACACCCACACCTGTCAAAACAAAAATACGACCTTTACAACAAATGGAACATGCACAGTCTACCTCAAGAATGGAATACCAAGTATAAAGCAAATCGAAACTCTGTAGGGGAGTTATTGTTCCAGCTGGGTCATTTTGTGAGTTATAGAATGCCATAACATATCATAGTGGTTCCTCATGGCAAAGGTCATAGGGCATAGATAGTTGGGGTTTTTTCTAGTCAGAGGCAGAAAAGGTCAGCTGTCATGACACAAAGCAAAGAATTGGATTTTTATTTGTTAAAGTACAAAAGGACCTCAACACAATATCCAACCTTACACAACATCTTTTTCTTTGAGTCTACTCTGAGAATATCCACCCTTACAACAGAGATATGTAACACTTTGGACAATGTCTTGGTTCTCTTTATTTTTCTTCAGCATTTACCTGGGAAAAAATAGAGCTAAGGTGTCTTTTTTAAGTGATTCTTCTTTTGGAACACAACACCCAAATGTTAGCATAGCATTTCTCTTATACAGTATTTATTTATTTATTTATTTATTTTTCACATTTTTATACCGCCCTTCCTCCAAGGAGCTCAGAGTGGTGTACATATTTCCTCCCCTCCGTTTTGTCCTCACAACAACCCTGTGAGGTAGGTGGGGCTGAGAGATAGTGACTGGCCCAAGGTCACCCAGGAATCTTCGTGGCTAAACGGGGATTTGAACCTGGATCTTAAATAGATCAGAATAGTCAAACCCAATCCCCCCCCTCCAAGAGTCCCGAGCAGCCCGATCTCATGTAAGCTTAGAGAGGCAGAGTGTGCGCTCTGCCATTCTAAGCTGTCGCAAACGTATCGTAAAGCATGTTTGCAACGACTTTAGTGTATGGGCTGCCAGCACAAAGGCTGGCAGCCCTTACTCCACTGCCCTCCAGACCCGGCACTGACCGGCGGAGGTAAGTCCTGCACCAGTCGGTGCAAGGGCAGGGGGAGGGTGGGCAGGAGCACGGAGGGAGGGGTCCAATTGGCTGGCCTGGCCCGGGAGGGGGGGTGGGGATATCAGCAACATGCTCCGCTGATATCCTAGGCCCATTCCCATGCCTGGCCGGCTTTACATGGCCTACTCAAATGTATGCCAGGCCTGGACCTGGCGTACATCCGAGGAGGCCCATAGGGCCCCAGCCAGCTTGCACCGGGGAAGGGGACAAGGTGCTCCCAACACAGGATTGTGCCGTTAAAGTTTTCCCATTTCTAACGTTCTGGATGTTTTCGCTGACATTTGCTGAATTGCCATTTTTAAATTTCTTGCGGACCATAAAAATGAAGACATTTTCTTCCACAGCTTGAAGAAATACAAGCTGTGACAGTGATCTTTCTTTCTTCCTCCATCTTCCACATGGATCTAAGGAAGCCTGTTTTTAACATTGTGCCTTTTGGCTCCACTATGATTAGTGGCTGGACTTTGAACCTCTTCTTTTCCACAACTTCATGCTTCCTCCAGCATACATCTACTGTAAATGCTGACAAACATAATCAAAGCAAATAATTACTAGTTTTATCTTTGTGACGTTTGAGTAACTGATGATGTGTGTTTAGTTGCTTCAGACTTTTTTTCCTGTTCCAAATTTGATAAAGTAGCAGTCAATTAATTATGTGCAGCCTTCTAAAGCAACACACATTGACCACCCCACCCCTCCCTGCCAACCCCAGTCTCTCAGTTGTAATACTATCTGTACACTTTAGCCCTGGAGATAGATGCCAGTGAGGTGTACAGTCTTTAGCAACGAAACTGACTTTTGCAACTATTTTGGGTCATCTCCTAAAGAACTTCAGGACCATAAAACTAATTTGAACATTTTTCTTCAAAGTGCAGCCATCCAAGCACTGAAAACCTGTTCTGAGGGTGCCCTTTCTCTCACCTCGTGGTCCCATGGCCAACCGGAATCTGTTCCATCTTTTCCCATCACTTGCCTGGGGGGGGGGGGTTGAAAGCTACAACTATATAATGTCTCTGCCCTGGGATTTAAAAACTTTGCTATAGAGACTTTGTTATAATGTCCCTGGCCTGGGATTAAAAAAAAAATGCCGACTCACGTTCTTCTACCATATTCATTTTGCATGGCTCTTCTGGAGTGTAGTGTTGGTGCCAGGTTGTTAGAGAGTCTGGGGCAAAGCCCCACATGGTGCATAGTGCATTGAGCCCCTGCACCACCCCCAGGTTTACTGGCAGCAGGTGATGGATGATGGGCAGCAACTGCTGCTCCCACCCTCCATACTGACCAATGGAGCCAGTTGCGTCACAAGGACGCGCGTCACCCCAGAGCGGGGTGCAGAGCACCCCCCCGCACCGTTTTTGGCTCATTTTGGAGCCAAACGGACGCGAGGGCGGGCGGGCCCAGCTCCAGCGACAAAATGTAAGTGCCGGGGGGATGCGCATCACCCTTGTGCGCGTGTCACCCCCGGGCGGCCCGCCCCGCGCGCTTCTCTTTGTCGACGCCCCTGAATGGAGCCTCCCCTAGAGGCATTGCAATGACATAGGGGCCTCTGGGGGATGCTTGCATTTGTATGGGACTTGTGCCGCTGCTGTGCCCAGCACTCTATCTACAGAGGGGAGTGTCCCTCGGAAGCGCCTATGTCATTGCAGGGTCTCTAGCGGATACTCCCATTGGTCAGTTTGGGGTTCAGTGACAGATGTGGCTGAAAATGGATCCTCTGATGGGCCATGGGCCTTTGACTAGAGCCCAGGCTAGTTGGCCTCTCATACCACCTCTGTTGGGGTGACAATGAAGATCTTGGCCCTACTCATCAAAGTGTCTTACAACATTGGCTGTAATGGAAACTCAGTTTGTAAAATGTTGGTAGTTAGTGTTTTCATATGGATTAACTGCATTCACTAACAAATCAACCAAATCCACTAAAAGTCAGTGGAACTCTGTTTACTATTACCATTTTACTTATTAGGATAAATTCGCAACATCTGTGGGATTGGCTCTACCAATAGGGTTGTGAGCCTTCCAGTGTTATAGCAGTGTCATGGAATGAATCCCTGGCAAAGCATTTTCTACTTGATGTCCTAGTCATGCCATTAAGAAAAATTCTCCAGGCCCATTTCATTTGGTAATTTTTCAAGGGAAATAACAGGCTAGGCAGTGATGTTCAGTAAATGAAATCAAAGCTTTCAAAAATGTTTAAACAATTAGCTTTCAATCACAGTCAGATCTTGGTGCTTTTTGTTTTTCTTCTGGAAAGCAGACAAAACTCTTCAGCTCTGCCCCATCACCCCCATCAAGACCTGCTAGATGAGACTAACTCCTTCTCTTAACTTAAATAGATTTGACTTTGGGCCATATTCATTCTTATCAACACCAGTAAAAGTTTAGTATTAGCCAAGGCAGCAGCTACAGAACTAGCCGCAATCAGAGAGTGGGGTGAAGTTTCATAGTTGTGGCACCTCCACCAAAAACACCCTGCTCCTGATAGCCATCAATTTTCCATCTTATAGCTGTGGTCCAAAAACCAGGGTCACTGTGGCCAGTCACAGGGACTGAGCAGGTGTTCCTTTAGGTAATCCAATTCCAAGCTGTTCAGGACTTTACAGGCCAATGCAAATGCTTTGAATTGGACCCAGAAGCATACTGGCAACCAGTGCAGGTGAAACAGATCAGGTATAATATGTTCCAAGCAACTTGCTCCAAGCAATGGTGTTGCTGCTGCATTCTGTACCAGTTGGATTTATGAACTGTCTTCATAGGTGGCCCAACATGTAGTGCATTGCAGCAATCTAACCTAGCAGGTTGCCACTCGTGTATTAAGTGTACAACTATGGTATGGAGCTGAGTGAACCAACTCTAAATGTGGTGCCTGTGTTTCTATACAGTGGAATACACTATGTGAAGGCTTCTTGGGTATAGAAACTCAGACGGTAGCCCTGAAGGATCGTAATGCTCATATTCTGATCATAAGCATAACAACAGACACACATACAATGCTGTTGCTCAAATATACTCTCAGGGTTGGTCAGTGGCGTTTCCACGGTAGGGGCGGCACCATAAGTAATGCCGCGTCGAGTACTGTGTGTAGGAACCGAAAGGAGGAGGCGCCGCCCCCTCACTGTCGCTACCATTCAGCGCGAAGAACGTGACCGGCAGGAGTCTCCCTGCCGGTCGCGTTCTTCGCGCTGAATGGTAGCAACAGTGAGGGGGCGGCGCCTCCTCCTTTCGGTTCCTACACACGGCACTCGACGCGGCATTACTTAAGGTGCCGCCCCTACCGTGGAAATGCCACTGGGGTTGGTTAACAAGCAATTTCCCTGAAAGGCAAGAAACTGGGGCTCCTTCACATGTGTGTCTATATAGGAAAATGTCAGTGTGTGTACTGAACAGCACACAGATTCAGCCAAACGTCTGTAGTGGTGATGGCATTTTCTAGGTATCATGATGGTGGAAATCCCATTGGCTGTATTTGAGTACATCCCAGTTCATTCTAGCGTATGAACCTACCCACAAGTTGAGATCCTTGGGCAAGGCACATTGTCCCTTCCCCAGCACTATCTCAAGAACATTAGGCATACATGACAAGACTATTTGGTCAGCATCACATTTAAACAGGAGAGCTGGTTCCTACTGTATAAGCCCAATAGGAATCCATGACACAGGTGCATGGCATACCGGTTTGATAATGTTCCATGCATAGGAACCAGAGACCCAGCTTAAATGTAATGCTGTCTGCATATTGCTAACAGGTAAGTTTGTTTTGCATGTCCAGCTTCACTTCTAAATCAGGCCTGACTCAATCCTGCTTGACAGGAGCCCAACCTCCTCTTCAGAATTCCATTAAACAAATGAAACAACAAAAACCTTGTGGCACCTTTAAGACTAAAGTTGTAAACAAGCAGAGCTTGAAGGGATGCATGACACTTAATTTGACCACCTTGTGCGAACCAGTTCTGACATCATTATGCAATTTGCTGGGATCCTAACTTTTGAAGTTGCACATTTCTTGTTTTGGTTTGAGCCATGTTGACACCCATCATCTTGCATTTCTTTGCAGAATAAAGACACCCTGGTGGCAACCTTTAGGGTGTTGGGATTGAAATATCTAGCTCTTTACAGCTTCTGTGTGCCATTGTGTATTTATCTCTTCATTATAGCTTGTAACACTCACGCTTGGGTGCAGGTTTAATGCATCCAGTTAATTTGAAAACAAGCCACCCGAAGCAGCTCGCTAATGGGAAGGCCAAATAAAACGGACAAAGCACAATCCATGGTAATTTTAACTCAGCTGTGGGCGACAGTTGCTTTGATAGCAGTGGGGTTTGGAAGACTGTCAGTCATGCTCTCTCTCTCTCTCTCTCTCTCTCTCTCTCTCTCTCTCTCTCTCTCTCTCTGCACCTCCCCTCTTCTTCTGGAGCACTCGGCAGGTGCCCCCCCCCCTGCTCTGCCTGCTAGCCACATACATACCTATGTAAAATTGGTGGGAGAAGAATCAAAACCCCACTCTTAATGTGAAAATTGGGTTAAATAAGCACCAATAGGAGATGAATAGGAACAGGCAAATAGGGGTGGGTGGGACTGAAATAACACATCTGGATACAGAAGAAATGGGGTTCAATCCAGAAAATGTTGAACTGAAATCCATGGATTATAAAGGAATAGGTAAATGCTCACTTGCAGGCCAGCAGGTGGCGCAGTGGGTTAAACCGCTGAACCATGAGCTGTCGATCGAAAGGTCGGCAGTTTGAATCCGCGACGGTTGAGCTCTCGTTGCTTGGCCAGCTCCTGCCAACCTAGCAGTTCCAAAGCATGTTAATGCGAGTAGATAAATAGGTACCGCTTGCGGGAAGGTAAACAGCGCTCCGTGTTCCAGCTGCATGCTACGCGCTGCGGCAAGGAGAGTCATGCCGGCCACATGACCACGGAGGCGTCTTCGGACAACGCTGGCTCTTTGGCTTTGAAATGGGGATGAGCACCACACCCTAGAATCGGACAAGACTGGACTTAATTGTCAGGGGTCACCTTTACCTTTTAAATGCTCTCTTGTCTTTACTGTTTAACTACTATTCTACACAGTACACACAACTACATCCAACTACTACATACTTGACTATTCAGCTACTGCTACATGTGAGAAAAGTGACCTCCAAAGCCAGAGGAGTTCCTTCACACAAACTCTTTTCAACATCTTTTTCATGATCCATTGTTTACCTGCTACAGCCTCACAATATTTCTCATACTGCAGTGCAGTCCCCCATGAGACATTGTGCCTCTGCACTGCAAGAAGTCTTCCACTAGTGCTTTTGCAAGAGTTTACAGAACACACTGACTAAGGCCTCAATCCTATCGAGGCCTTGTGCTGCCAGAACTAGTGGTCCAGCAGCGCACAAACACTTTATGGCAGCGTAAAGCTGGGCCACTGACAAGCACAGCTGGGATGCTGCTATAAACAGTGAGAGGTGCAGCGTATGTGGCAGCGATTCCAGGAGGCTCCACAGGTGCTGGTAAATGGGTGGTGGGGGTGGGCAGAGAGGGGAAGGGGGAATAACAGGGCATATTGAGGGAGGGACTAGAGGGTGTGTCAGGGGAGGGAGGGGGTGGATCTGGCGGCAGTGACTTGTGCCCAGATCCTATCTCCGAAATCCCTCCCTGGAACAACCCTTGTCTCTCCTTGGACTTACACCAGCAAAATGGCTGGCATGAGTCCAAGGAGACTCATAGGCAATCAAGTGGCCTACCAAGGGTAAGTAAAAAGGTACTGGTAAATAAAAGTAAAACATTTTTACTAACCTTATACTGGTTGTCCAATTACCCCCACCCCACCCCACCCCCCACACCATTGGATACAACACGTGCTCAGTCAGTGCAGTGGCAGTGGTGCCAATGGTGGGGGATAGGATTGGGCAGTAAGTTTAAACAAAAATTAGTCCTGTTTGCCTTAGAGACAAAGCTGTTTATTGTGGAATAAACTTTCATGGTTTATGTTTACCTGCTACACATGTATACATTTATACATACTGTGAGTCCAGATCCAGCCCAAAACTGGCTGGAGCTGGGGACAGTGGGGGTGAGTAGGGTAATGGGATGCTGGTGACAAAGTGCAGCTGCATAATCACTGGGTTCGGCCTTTCAAAAGGGGCTGGACCCATCAGTCGGAGTGCAACAGGGGGTGGAGGTTTTGTTTCACCTCAGTTTCAACTGTTGTGTCCAGCACCTATGGCGGCATCAGAGGTGGCTGCGCCAATGACTATGAGGATCCACTCCTCACTGAGACCTGTACCCAGCAGAAGAGCTCCAGTCCAAGTCCCTCAAACAGGAAGGAAGTGAGGGAAGGCAACCTACTTTGGGAGTAAGAGAGCTCCCTTATCACCCAGTCAGATGGGAATGGCCCTCCGATGGCCCTTTCTGAAATTGCAACCTCTGAACTATGAGCAATCTTCAGACCATCAACAGGTGACTCCTTCCAGAACAACAATGGCAAAGGGCTCAACAACCAACTTGGTTGTCCCAAAGCTCGGGGTGAAGGCTTTGTGTTCTGGTCTTTGCCCCTGATGTCCCCCACACATACCTACATCTGTAAGAGAGAGAAAAATCAGTAGAGTCAAAAACAGTGAACGTTGTATGACATGCAAGCAGTACAGTCTGGAACATTTCCATGCAATTCTCAAAGAATGTTTGGAGCCATTTTAATCAATTTTCTAACAGCATGATCAGAAACCTTATCCCTACATTTCTATGCACAGAGGAGAACATTCGTGTAAACATCGGAAGAAAAGAAAACCTGATTTCCCAACACCAAATAGCACCTCATTCAACTAGCAACTGGAACTGAATGCTGAAGAAAGCATGAATGCAATGTTTCGTTTCCAAACCAGGCGCTAAGAAAACCTTGACATTTGGTATATACCCCTGCCTCAATTCCTGGTTAATATCAGTACCGTATCAAAGAAAAAAGGAAGGGAGGCCTGAAAGCACATCTGTGAAAGAAGGTGCCTTTAAAAGTTGTCATTCCCATTTGCTGAACAAGTTATCAAGACGAATAGATTGAATGAATCCATGATATGATACATCTGCTAAAGCGTCATTTGTTCCTCATTTATATTTAGCATATTTTGACAACTGATCAATGAAATAATAAGACAAATCTTTGTGTGGCTTCATTGGAGGACTTGGCTTTTTTAAAATTATTACTCAAAGAGAACATATTCTGTAAATTATGTTCTTTTTTCCCCAGCTGAATGGCTGACTTTATTTCTTTCTTCCCCAATATTTCCTGTTCCTGTCAATAAATAAAGCTTCTGTACAATCCAATGCCATTTCATTACAGTTAAACATCTGGTAATGACTACTCAGTTTGGGGCCAGTAGACATTGCCTTCTTTATGTACATAAAATAAAAGAAAGATTTTCCTTCTTTTCTTTTTGATATTGGTTTATGAAAGCAGATGTTCTTCTAAATGAAAAAAGTGCATGAAGGAATAAATTCAACAATCCTCTGACCCAAGCAGCCGCAAGAACAACAAAGACAATGAACAGCCTATGGAGTTGTCTTTTATGGTATCAGACAGGGATGTGGATCAAGTCTCTGTCTCCAAGTCTCAAGTCAAGTCCCAAGTCTTTGCCCCCAAGTCCTGAGTCTTTGGTTGCGAGTCATGAGTCCCTATCTATTTAATGGGGAAAATGGGTGGGTGCTGTGCTGGTGTGTGTATGTGGGGGGATGGCACGGGCAGGGCTGTAAACTCCCCCCTGATGTTCCCCTCCTGATCACTCCCACCCACCACCTCCACTGCATTTGTGCTTGCCTTCCTGCCTTCCTTGTCTCTAGGCCAGCGGGTGGCGCAGTGGGTTAAACCACTGAACCATGAGCTGTCGATCGAGAGGTCGGCAGTTCGAATCCGTGACGGGGTGAGCTCTCATTGCTTGGCCAGCTCCTGCCAACCTAGCAGTTCCAAAGCATGTTAATGTGAGTAGATAAATAGGTACCGCTTGCGGGAAGGTAAACAGCGCTCAGTGTTCCAGCTGCATGCTACGCGCTGCAGCAAGGAGAGTCATGCCGGCCACATGACCACGGAGGCGTCTTCAGACAACGCTGGCTCTTCGGCTTTGAAATGGGGATGAGCACCACACCCTAGAGTCGGACACGACTGGACTTAATTGTCAGGGGTCACCTTTACCTTTACCTCCTTGTCTTTGGCATCGCAGATGCCTTCTTCCTGGTTTATGGCGGTCTATATGGTAACATATAGGGACTTAAAATTTGATTCGTAAAAGGCTCCAAGTCTCAAGTTGAGTCTTTCAAGTCTTTTACAATCGCCGAGTCAAGTCCAAGTCAAATCACTGACGCGACTGAGTCCGACGAGTCTCAGTCAATAGAGTCTACATCACTGGTATCAGACCACAAGGCTATCTAACCTAGCATTGTCTGTACAATAGACTGGTGGTTGGAAGAAGAAGCCTTTCCCAGCCCTTGATATGATTTCACCAGAGATGGAAGTGATTGTTCCAGCATTATGTGCATATGAAGTATGTGCCTTATCATCATCACTAAGCTATGGCTCACATCATATTTGTGAACTTCCTGTAAAGGTGTGAAGCAGAGAATATGTATTCAGTGTGCTTAGTGTATCATTGAAGTGAACACCTTGAAAACATGATGATATCATGACTGAAACGTTACAGAGGAGAAAAGTAAACTAATTTCATTAGTACAGTTTTACGTTGGAACAAGATTTGGTTTTTCTCTCCAGCTGCATTGTTGTTATTCCTGTCATTATTATGATTATATATACTGTATACAACTTTAAATAAAACAAAAATGTTGCGAGGTAGTGTACCTAGCAAAAGAAAGGAAAAGGTGGTTCTCAATCCCAAAGGAGCTCACAGTCTAAAGAATGAAGACACAAGGGAGCAGGGCCCATGAGAGGAGGGTAAGGGGGTACATTGTACCCAGGCCCAGGGTCAAAAAGGGGGCCCAGGAGCCAAAGGAGGGGGAACAGGAATTTCCTGGGATCTCAGCTGGCCTTATGGAGAGTGAAAGATGGTGGCCAGGCCAGGTCTACTGGGCACGTAGACCTGGGAACTGCATCAGGAAGCTTGGTAGACCTGGGCTCTGGAGACTTTTCTGGCAATTGCTGCCCTTCCTCCACCTTGTTTTGCCCCCTCCCCCTTTGAGAAGGGGCCCAAAATAAACTTTGTGCCCCGTGATAGAATTCCTCTCAGAGGCCCTGCAAGGGAGACATCAATAAAGAGTCACTGAGAGATATCCTGGACTAGAATGAACACGCTAGGACCATTGCTATACCTCAGCTAAATATAAGAGAGCCACCATTGAAAATATGCCCCTTCATTGTGCTAACTGGGCTCTGTCCAATTACCAGCTATATCAAAGTCAGATTGCATCAAACAAGATGAAAACCATTGTACAGTAGTACTAAGTGATCTCCATGCCAAAGCAAATGAGAGCAACCTTTGGGTGAAAAGTTAAGACTTGTCATATCTCACTTTTATTCTCAAATAACTTGAGACAGTGAATCAAGGAGTGAATCAATGAATCACAGCAAGGGAGTGGCAACAGGATACAGATATCTTGATGTCTTGCTCCCTGAGCCATCTGGTGGGCCACTGTGGGATTCAGGAATCTGGACAAAATGGGCCCTTGGTCTGATCCAGCAGGGCTCTTCTTATGTTTTTATGACTTTTGCTTTGTTCAAGAATTCAGAACAACTGCAAATTGCTTTGTAGAATATACAGTATTTTGAATTTAGGAGTGAATTGCTGAGTACTTGATCTGTGAATCTATGAAGGGCACCCTGATGCATAAATCATGGTTTTCCTCTTCAAAATACCTGTAGGTGGCTGCTAAGGGTGGGGAAAAACAGCCCCCCTGCTAATGTCTGTTTTGAAGGTAAAAGCTGCAATACACATATCTAGGTGCCCTTCATGCCTGATGCTTTTTGACTGTGTTTTATGTGCAAGAGTATTCCTGATAGCAAAATATATCATAAGCAGCCGTGAATATAGATTTTTTTCACTCCATGATCGAGGAAGGCAAGTTTGTCAGTCAATTGTGGGGCAGGAGGTGAAGAGCTAACATTCTGAGGCCCTTGTTTCAGCACCATGAACAGCTCCTTTGTAGCCTATGATGATCAAGGTTTTTATATGATGGCCAGACAGTTCTGAATTTATGCTTGGTGGTTCCTGATGAGCATAAAAAAAGTATTACAGCAGAAATGGCCAGTACTGGAAAAAGGTACCAGCCATAGCTGTTGCTAAATCTGAAAGATAGCCAAGGATTGACATAGATTGTGTTTATACTTGTAATGTGACCCTGTCTGCTCTGTCCTGAGGCCTCCTCAGGTGGTGGATTGGTGGTGGTGGTGGTGGTGGGCCTGCTGCCCAACTCCACTGCTCCCCCTTCCCCTACTCCTTGGACCTGAAAAGGAAGAAGGGAATGTATTGCTCTAGTCCACCATTCTTCTCCCATTCACACTTTTTCTTCCCCTCTGTCCCCCTCTTTGAATCAAGAGGACAGGACGAACCGTGATGGAAGTGATGGAGGCAGTCATTGGTGTGTCATCAGGAAAGTGGAGTGGCATTTGGTGCATTGGATATGGCACTAGAAGGTTTTCTTAGATTAAGGTCTAAGGAGATCTAATGTGACTACTTCTAAGGTCTCAGTTTTCAACCTTTCCTAATCAAGGGATTTCCATCAAGGGAGCTCTGAGATAGGATCATCATCATCATCATCATCATCATCATCATCATCATCATCATCATCACCACTAATAATAATAATAATAATAATAATAATAATAATAATAATAAAATGCACCACTTTTCAACAAAAGAATTCACAAAGCGGTTTACAGAAAAAATTCAAACAACTAAATGTCTCCCTGTCCCAAAAGGGCTCACAAACTAAAAAAAAAAAAAATGCAGACCACCAGCCACTAGAAAACATACTGTGCTGGAGTGAAGAAAGACAGTTAATATGATTAACCTTTGCAGGTAATATTGTATTCTTTACTGAATTAGTATTTTAAGTGGCTGCTTATGCCCCAATACTTTGGGCCAGTTGCGCTGATGTACCACCAGATACACCAGAACAACAAATGCCCTGCTGTCACAGCAGGCCCTCTGCTGGCTGCTGCATGGTCACCAGTGCAGCAGCCATAAAGCTGTGCACCACCAGCAGTGCAGCACAGACCAGCCACTAGCGGCATTCTGCTGGTGGAGG